>JADDOH010020275.1:0-18989 GCA_016648135.1 Agrypnia vestita | reverse complement strand
TTCTAATACAATAGCACGTCCGGTAGTCCTCAGGTGAGCGCGTCTCTTAGCTGCCCGAACAGGTATAGAAAATCAGTCTGAGTATCGCTCAAATGTTCATAATTTCGTCAATTTTGCTCCGATTGACTTGAAATTTTGGCACAATATTCTTGCGATGTTATAAATTCATTTAAAAAATTAAAAATAAAATGCAATAAAAAAAAGTTAAAAACCTTACCCCCCCTTAAGTTTACGGATATGAGAGGACCGTATCCGTAACTTAACACAACGAAACAATGAGCGTATTACGCACTGTACCCACACTAACTCAATTGCAAGCTCATATGAAAAGACGTTTGCCCGAAGGTCGTTTCTAATTAAATTTATTTATTTGCATATATACGGCTTTAAAGCCTTTTACTTTATAATTTATACAAAGTAAACAAGAAACAATACAAATAATATATATAAAAAAATACAAATGTTATCATAAATTATTTAGAAACGTAATCAAGAACAATATTAGTGTAGAATTAAATGAGACAATAAAACAATAACAGTAATTCCATGAAATTAGAAACGTAAATAATAATTTTGCACAATGTATATCAATGAAATCAAATTGAAAAATAGTAATTTTATATAATTGACGATTCAATAGGCAATTTAATAAATTATAGAAGAATAAATAAAATAAATAAAGTAAATATGTTTTTAGAAATAATAATTATAATAAAAAGCGAGTTAACCAAAAATATATATTTATGCGCGTATCTCTACCTATAAAACTCAACGTCTGTCTGTCTGTTCTCTATACAAATCTACACCGTTTGTCCGATTCGATTCAAATTTTGCATACTTGTGCTTTAGGAACCGGCGGGTAACATAGGCAACATTTCCCCCTATTCTTTTACCCCTTCCCCTCCCCCTGATACATTTTAGACGCGAATCTATACCGTTCGAATCGAACTTTTGTTTCCCCCCACAAATTTATTTTCAACTTGATCCTTAACCCGTGCAACGCCGGGTACGAACAGCTAGTATGTTATTTTTTTTTTTTTGTAAATAGAGATGCGAACACGGAATTCGTGTCACATCAATATTCTTACTATTTTCAAATTAAGCTAAACGCTTGTGCTATGAAAATAGGACTAACTTGCTTGTCTGGAGTGAGATTCGAACCTGCGACCTTTGGATCACGAGGCGAGAGTCCTAACCACAAGACAAACAAGCTACTCACTTATAGGTCTTTCCATATAAGCTTGCTATTGAGTTAGTGTGGGTACAGTGCACATTGTTTTAGTTATATTTCTGCATTAACCCTGCTATTAAAAACTCCAAAGTCAATGTCAGAACTTAAAAAGTGGTTAATAGAAAACGACATTAGTTATTTATGAACTATATTGAGTGTTTTATTATGATAATTATATTAAACAATTAGTGATGTTAATATTTATATATATTTCTCTTTTTTTTCCTTAATTTTTGCTATTTATATTTTTTATTTGGTATTTTCTTTATTTATTGCTCTTTTCTTAATTTGCTTAAAATTTTTAACTTTGTATTGAAAATTTCTTTTATGTTGTTTTTTGTACTTAATTGTTTTCGTTTTTTATCTCTTATATAGTTTATAAAGTGAATGATATTTTGTAATAGTGTAACTTACAATTGTAAAAATGAACCTACAGACAAAAGTCTTTTTAGTCGTTTTGTGGGACTAAATATTATAAAATGTAAAGAAAATAAATAGAAAAAAAAAATTAACAAAAATGCTAGTTAGGACCTTTTTGTAACTGTGCAAGGTAGCATTCCAAATGTCTGTTTCGGCGTATTTACTGCCTAAATGTTGTATTCTAGGTATTTGCGAGTTCCTTCGTGCTATGGTCGCAGTATTGTCACAGTAGTTATTTGAACGGTAGTTCACGTTAGCGTGGTCGGGCGGTCTTAGTTTTTACTGAACCCGGTGGAAATAATTCGTTATCGCGTTCAATAATAATTTATGACCGATACAAATGGCCTTTTTGAACGTCATGCTAATAAGTTATCGATTAGAAGAAATAACCCCAAATCGTTTACAACGGTCAGCCATTATCGAGGCAATTTTACTGCGTATAACTAAAGCCGAATGGTTTTCGACGGCAGAATAGCCCGCTATTGCTTGACCACAATAACTCGGCGTGCGGCAGTATTGGAACTTAAACCCGCCCCGCCCGCACCCGGCGGTAACCCCTCGCCCTGTCATTCAGTTCATTTTTGTGACATGTAGATTACCAATATACACTGAATTATTATGTCCAAAACATCCTAAACAGTCCGGGGTGGTGCAAGAACATGCGCCAATGAAGTATTAAAGTTTCGCGAAGCTGAAAAAGCGATAATGGACCGATATTACCGTCTGACGGTTTGACAGATGGAACGGCCGCCGTTATTGCTCGGTTCCTTTAGCGCTGCCCGACCAAATTTCTGTTAAGGGCTACGACACCGGTATTCGGACATTTTGTACATTATGTATTGTGTAATAAATTTTCATCCTGGCAACTTCTGTTACGCGACAGGTATAACAGGTTGTAATAATTAAATTGTCACGGGACATGACTAAAGATTTATTATTTTAATAAATTCAGTCACTGGATGTAATTTAAACCCTATTCTTTAATTCACACTGTTTCGCAATCATCACTCGTCTGTGGAACACTTTATTATCGCTTGCTAGAATGTTCCCGCACAGGCTCGCAGAGAATTCACGTCGATTCGCACGTAAGTGATTGGTTGCAACGCCATTTTCTGTCGTTGGCAGGCGCGTGCAGTGAAGCGTGACTTTTATTTACACATATATTTGGAAAAAAATCGAAACGAAATGTCTATCTGGCAGAATATTATGTAATATTAAAATATGAATAATATGTTTATTCAGAATATTTCGAGTTTGTCCAAATTTTTCAGAACACAGTACTGGATTTTGTCCCAGGGACGTCAGAACGATAGGTCGTAAGCCCTATGAACACCCAAAGACTTCCAAAAAAATTTCCCTTAAAAAATATAATTTCGTCTCTATGAGACATGCATAATATTATATCTTAATATGTTTATTATTATGATATATTATAATATTATGAGACATACCTCTTATTTAGATATCTTTTCAAAATGTGTGCATAGGAAAAAGTCATGCTCCTTGTTCTCACTGCACGCCCCTGGTCGCTTAATGATGATGCATGAGCACATGTTGGTAATACTGTTTTCGGCAACGGTTTTATCGCTGGTTAATGTCTCGCCGACATCAAATGTCAAAATTAACATGATCCCGACTTTATTGAAAAAGACCAACTATTATTGAACGTGTGGTCTTCTTCTTCAATTAAATGGTTAACAAATTCTGAGAACCCACTACTTTTTAGACAACGCAAGTGCTCTTTTACTCTAATTTTTACATTACGCGATGTCTTCCCTATATAAAACGCGGGGCAACATTCAACTAACTAAAAACATTGCATTTCATTATATGGTTGAATATACACCAGAATGGCTAAATTTATCATCCTTATCTTTACTGTTGACTAAAAATTTACCTATATTATTATTCGTATCAAACGCGGGTCTGATTTCTGGTGTAAAAATGACTTGGTTAAACACAACTATACCGACAACAAATGTAAGTTATTTTTATTCATTTAATTATAATGTCCCACCACCAAGTGTTTGCTTCCTTCGAAAATTTGATATTTAAATACTTTCCGTAGAGAAATTTCAGAACTCAAAAAGTTCTATAAAAAAGTCCGGGATGACATATATTTATATGTTAAGGTTAAGGGGGGGTAAGGTTAATTCGTACAAAAAAAGGCATGTTTTTGTGAATTTTTTTGTGACAACACAGTTAAAATCTCTTTATTTAAAACCAATAGTACATTAAAGTATGACATTTGAAGAATATTGTGTAAAATTCAAGACGAAATATTAAAAAATACGGCAATGGCAGCAATTATTCGGACGTGCCTCGGAAAAAAGTAGAATTGCGGTGTCCATCATAACTTGGTGCTAGATCATCTGAAATCAAAAAATCAAAATTCATTCGATAGATAATAGGTTTTCCCAGGTAACGCTGGGAGGGTTTTTTGAAATTTCAATTTTTCAATTTTTTGGAACACTTTGAAGGGAAAAACGCGATTTTTTGCGAAAAATATCGACTAATTTGTTATTAAAAAATAAAAATTAATAACAAATTTGAAAAAAACTCGACAGCGTTACCTCGTAAATTATGTACAGAAATAGTGTTCAAAATTTCAAAAGGATCGGTGCAGTAGTTTTGAAGTTATGATGGACACCGACTTTGAAAACGTGAGATGTGGGGAAAACGCTTTAAAGTTTTGCACACTGTAAAATTCAAAATAAAACTCAACACTTATTTTATACTTACACATAATCGTCGATGCCATGTTCACACAGCAAAGAGCTTTCATCATCAGCATATTTTTGTCCTTGTCTACGCAAAACTCTTCCAATACAATAGCACGTCCGGTAGTCCTCAGGTGAGCGCGTCTCTTAGCTGCCCGAGCAGGTATAGAAAATCAGTCTGAGTATCGCTCAAATGTTCATAATTTCGTCAATTTTGCTCCGATTGACTTGAAATTTTGAAACAATATTCTTGCGATGTTATACATTCATTTAAAAAATTAAAAATAAAATGCAAAAAAAAAGTTAAAAACCTTATCCCCCCCCTAATACACGAATTGACAAAATATGACTAAAAGTTACTAAAAATCTACGCGTGAAACGTGACGTGGATATTACTGGGGACATCTAAAAGCAGCAGATTGAATGTACGTACTTCTTGATGATGATGATGATGATGATGATTGCCTCAGAAGGCCGACGAACGCACGCATATTGCAATAGGTTTATTATAATATTTCTCGATCTTTGAATCTACCTGCTGCGTGTCGATATTTTTCCTTTTCCGCCCGGCGGCGGTCAGGGCGCGCGAAACTACCGCTAAATTGCGTTATCGGTAAATACCGGTAAAGTGGATGGATGGTAGAAACTTGTAAAGGAATTTGAATGAACACTTAAAAAAACTAACCCATAAAAACCAAGTTTTTATTTTACTCCCTTTTTTGTTTTATCAGGTTTCGTGTCCACCAGATGCGCCGCAGTCTCTTCATACGACTCGCAGAGTTGTATGAAAAAACCATTAAAAATTTCTAAAAAACCAAAATTATACTGTAATTATTAATTTTTTTTAGCGAAAATTTGATAAATTGATTGATCGTCGCCACGAGTCGGCTTGCAAAGTTTCAGCTCGATTGGATAACGGGAAATGGATTAAAAATCGATCTAAAGTTTTTGCGTCAGACAGGCGCCACGAGTTATATATAAAGGGAGTAAAAATAATTGTATCTCATTTGATAATACTGCCACGGGACGTGACTGTGAAAGGCAAATGAATCACTTAATCTTAAATGAATTTTTTATAAATTTCACAAAAAGTCTTTGTTAAGTTTTTATTAATTTCACATAAGTCGCTGGGCAACTAGACCACTGTTCTTTAATTCAGTCACTAAATTTTTCTGGAAAAACTCACACACTTATTATCCACTTTCGTAATCTTCTGTGTATAGTTTTCTGGGATATTCTAACGTGTATATGTGACCTCTCTGGCCGACGTTTCGGATGCCATTGTAGGGTCCATCATCAGCGCTGATGTGAATGTGCCATGTATCCGGCAGAATATCCCAGAAAACTCTACTAAAAAATATACTGTAACTATACTATAATAAAAAATAAAATATTGTTCTTGCTGTAGAGAATGCTCTCTCTGATTTTATACTTGTTGGCTGAGTGGTTGTAACGTTATTATCGCCATCTTAAACGACCTTACGGGCTCGAACGTCCAAAAGCGCAGTCCTATCCATCCCTTCACATCGCCTTTGTTTTCTAGTCTGCAGAACAATCCCCTACTCCTAGCAGGGGTAGTTTTAGAGTGGTCGTGTTTCCCTCCTGCCCACCATATCTTTCGAGCTTTCCCCTACCCGCCACCTGGGGACGCGTCTCGTAGCGGTTACAGGCTCCGCCGAAGATTCATTTGGATTCGGCTTGGAATTCCAAATTCGAATGAAGGTCATTTAAATAAACCGTGCCACAAACCACAGTATACCCAGAACAGTAGTTTATCTCCGGCCTGTCGGCTAGTTATTAGCCTACTCTTGCGTTGACGCTAGGGTTGTCACTTTCTTTTAACTCGTAGCGTCTGAGATTCCGACGTATAAGGTAGACACAAAACCCGAACATTTCTGCAATTAATATACCTGGTTTCTGCACTTAAATTGCAATAACGCTGATTAACATCAACGTAGACTTTTAAAAACTCACAGTCTTTGTGATAATCAACACACCCTTTTAGTAAAGCACCACAAACATAAAAAAAGGCATTTTTTTCAGGAAGCGCATTTTTTTCTAAAGCGGCGGCTGCGAGCGCGAATGGCACCGAAGGCACGGCCCTTACTGCCGCCGCCTTGTGCCCCCATATTCTACGTCAATGTGTGCGTCACGGTGCGTGCGTACACGGCGCCGAGCACGCACGCACACATTCTAATGGGTAGCGGCCAGTTTGTATGAAGACGTATTACTGTTCTTAGTATACTGCGCACAAACACTCTCTGATCCTGTCCACTGCTGATATTACATACATTACATTACATAAAAAAGTAAAAATGTACAATTTTTAATTTACTAAAATATCGGTAAGAAATTTAGTGGTAGTGCCCTCCCTGGTGGCGGTGCGAGACGCCGAAGTGGGTCGTTGTGAAATCTGAATCTAAAACTCTAGTTGCAGCGGATGACCCGCGGTGCAGCAGACGCGATGCACTTCCCACATGCACACCGCGCCCGCTGCAGAGTGATGGAAACTGTGCGACGTCAATTTCTCGACAATTTTCGCAATCTGCACGGCAAAGGAATGCAATTTCAGATTCGCTACTGCCGCGTGTTTGCACAGGTTAAGGATGAAGTTGAAAATAAATTTGTGGGGGGAAACAAAGGTTCGATTCGAACGGTATAGATTTCCATCGAAAATATATCAGGAGGAGGAAAAGGTAAAAGTGGTGGTAGAAAATCTCACCTTTGTTACCTGCCGGGTTCTAAAGAATAAGTTTCCAAATTTTGAGTCCAATCGGTCAAACGGTACAGATTTGCATCGAAAGTATATCAGGGGAGAGGAAGGGATAAAGTAATAGGGGTGAAATGTCACCTATGTTACCCACCGAGTCCCAAAAAACTAATAAGTTTCTAAATTTTGAGTCCGATCGATCGAACGTTACAGATTTGCATCTAAAATATATCAGGGGTAGGGGAAGGCGTAAAATAATAGGGGGGAAATGTCGCCTATGTCACCCGCCGGGTCCTAAAGCTTGAGTATGCAAAATTTGAATTAAATCTAACAAACGGTGTAGATTTGTACAGACAGACAGACAGGCATTGAGTTTTATAGGTATAGATTTTCTGTTCTGTGTCGCAATGCTCTCAATAAATTCATCCACGACGAGCCCTACAAGTATTCGCGTACAAAAGATTCCACTAAATCTTGACTGTAATGTATCTGGATGGACGTCTGTCTGAGCGCACGGAAGGGACGGGAGACAGAGAGGGAAAATGGGACAAAAGGAACGAAAGCACGCACTTGGAGAGCTATCTAAAACCGATAATTGTACCTTGACGCGATATTGTTGAATTTTGTACGAAACGAGTATACTTTTTGGTCTTTCATTGAGGATCCCAGACTTTCTAATAAAAGATGCTTTCTAGGCAGAAGGATTTTCCCCCAGGGAAAGACTTGTTGTTCTTTTAGTGCCATCTATCGGAGATCGGCTCACATAATGGCGATCAAGACTCTATTCACCGCCGCACAGTGGTCGGAAAAGACAATCTGAGCGAGCGAAATTATTTTAGAGTTTATTTGTATTCTATACCCATTAAATAATAATAATAAACCAATTTAAAGATATAAAAAATAAAATAAATGTAGCATTGAAAACTTGATTATACTTTATATTTAATTCTAAACTTGTCTTTATGACGTCCACAATTGATCCACTTTCGACGTATTTGTCCACAAAAATTTAACAATTTTTTATTTATTATACCTTGTTGTATTAATCGCCCTTAAAATAGCTTTTTTTACTTCCTTTAGAAAAGTCTCGCTCCTTTAACCATACTCCAAACAGTTTTTTCCTTGGTAATCCGATTTTTTTGAAATGTCTAGGTAGGTATTTTCCCTTTAATATGTTCCGAGATACTTTTCGAACACTCGTAATTCTACCCACTCAGGAAACGTTCAATATGTGTCTATACAGCCACATCTCAAAGGTCTCGACTTTATTCTTGGTTTAGCGTTCTTGTTCCACCCTATATAAGAGAGTGATGTTTTCTTCATAAAAAAAAAACGCATTTTCTTTGTGACACCTAATATAAGCGGGAGTCCTCCGCACTTTGCCCTGTCACAATACGCAATTTATTTTACGATTCTTTGTTTATTCGCTAGGAAGTTTGTAATGCAGTTTTGTTTGTTTGAGCAAATAATGATGATTGCCTCCTCTAGAACAATGATCCATGTTTTACGCAAAAACAATATGGCAATTTATCTAGTATTGTCCGATCTTCTCAGCGAATTTAATATTAAAAATTACATAACCAAGTATTGGTAAACACGCCTGTACCATGAGCCTCTTAGACATTGTATGTTTGCTAAAGATTTAGATGATTCTCAAGTTGAAGATGCGATGTAAGAAGCTGGAATCGATGGATGCTACGCCTTAAATATTATACATTTTAGATTATACAGGATTATTTGTAAAACATAAATAACCTCGCAGGGCTATATTCCTGCCTTGATTATGAGTCGAAAATGTTCAAGCTATTACGACCTAATATCAATAGTTATGGAGATATGCGACATCAAAGTTTGCATTTTTTTTTTCAATATTTCTGGCTTATTTTTTGTAAAACGTTGGACTATCATTACAGTAACTTATATCGAGTATGAAAAATTGATTCCCTTTAATACAAGCCAAATAAAAAAATAAAAACCTTCGAATTCCAATTATTGGAATACATTCCAACTTCCAACTGGAATTTTTTCAGGGTTTTAATCATTTTATTTAACTTGTATTGAAACGAATAAATTTTTCGTAATTGATATTAGTTACTGTAATGATAGTCCAACGTTTTCCAAAAAATAAGTCAGAAATATTGAAAAAAAAATGCAAACTTTGATGTCGCATATCTCCGTAACTATTGATATTAGGTCATGATAGCTTGAACATTTTCGACTCATAATCAAGGCAGGAATGTGGTCCTGCGAGGTTATTAATGTTTTACAAATAACCCTGTATACACAGAGACGATATTTATATATTACTGCAAACTTTTAATTATTTTATATGACTTGTTGCGAAAGTGAATAAAGTGTTAATTTATTCATTCGCTTTCATAACTGCCGATATCAGGACACCTGTGTATATTTGCCGACGTTAGCTGTACTTATTTCCACAGATTTTGAAAAAATATCCGTCCTCTGTGCATGTGCAGCCGCCATAAATTATAGAAGTGCGTGATCGCGAGAAAACATGAAATGTGTTTTTATTAAATAAAGATGCCAACACGGAATACGTGTCGCATCAATATTCTTCCTATTCTCAAACTAAGCCGATAGCCTGCTCTATGAAAGCAGGACCAACCTGCTGGTTCCCTAGAACGGGGCTCAAGCCACCCAACGCGGCCGACCCCAAAGCTTTTTCATTCCCCTTGAATGACCACAGACGTCGCTAATGAGACATCTATATTTGATTTGGAGTTTTTTTAGCAATATACTTTATCTGTCTAATGGAATTACTATCATTACACTAGGATACGCCAGAAATATTATTTCAATTTTTATTAAACTCATTTTTTACCAGTATTTTCATTCAGAATATATGAGTTTGTCCAAATTTTTCTGAGCAGAACTGGATTTTTTGTCACAGGGACATCAATAATAAATTGGTCATCTGTGGTCATTCAAGGGGAATGAAAAAGCTTTGGGGCCGGCCGCGCTGAGGATCCTTACAACTCACATGTGAAACGTGGCGTGTAATTTAAACATATACAACTTCCAAAAATTAGCAGACATGGTATTCTATCACGGGTGGAAATGGCGAACGTTGCATATGTGTAAAGTTATCACTTAAGCCAACCGTACGATAGGTCGTAAGTCATATGTACGCCTAAAAATACTTCTATACCTACTCTCCTATAAAAAAATACAGTTTCGTCTCTGTGAAACATCTAATTTAATTTAATTAGTTTCTGTATCTGCCTCTGATTCTGTGGAACTTGCACTGATTGTCGCCGAAGGACCAATGCTAAATATCGCTTTAACAAACGATAATATCGTCCGCTATCGTTAGTGATCGATAATCGATAATCGACAAATTCATTATCGACATCAAACGATACTCGACAATCAATTAAAAATTATCGTAATCGAAAATTATCGATCACTATCGTTATTCAATCGATATGAAACGGAAACTTCGATCCTTGGTAGAGACGTGTTTCTCCTACCATGGTTGGCGCATCGCGGCATTTCTACGTGCCGCGGCATCGTTGCCATGAGCACGGTACCCGAGCGAGCTCACCGCGACATCGCGCCGCGCGTCAGTACCACGTGGTATGTTTACAAGTGAATGCGCATGCGCTGCAACTGTATACCACTCAGCATGACATTAGTGTGGGGAAACGAGATTGCTATCTAACAGATCGAGCTCTAACTGAGCTGAAATTGCAAGTCTGATGTGAGGGCCAACAGCGTTCCGTAATATTGTGTCTTGCTTGGCTGTGGAAGGCCCGATTATTTGTAATAAATTGTCAAAATCAGTTGTCATTCGAGTGAAATTGACAAAAGATCCGTCAGACATTCGAAGATCGCATAGAATATCCATCCTTCTTTTCCTTTGCGGTAAATAATTTCGCACACACCACCTTTTTCTCCTCTTACGTTTCGATAAACTCGTTAAAATAAATAGATACGCAGCACTAATCATCATAACCTCATCGGGCGACATTACCGCGACGAGTGATATGCGAGTCCCGGTGTGTACACGCCAAATGACCGCGTCATTGTCCCCAAAACACGAGCGTAGATGTTGATGCGACATGCCGCGCGGAATGTTGCGCTATTTGTCCTCTTGTGAATACATAGTTATAATATCAATAAACAATAACGCATTTTTTTTTCTGCAATCTGTTGCATTTTGTGCAATCTGTCGCGGGACTCTGCCCTTTACTTACGAATATTATTTAAATGTCTGTGGGAAAAGCGAATCGTTTTCTCCATCCCATTTGGATTAATAAAACATTTTTATCAAACATAATAATTTCGCTGTGTGTCCGTAACTTCCTGTCCACGTCCGTAAATTCGCGGTTACGGGAACGAAATGACCCAAATTTTGTCTTCTGCGCATTCCCCCACTACGCCAAAAAAGTTCGAGAAGTTTGCCGGCAACTGTACCCGCCTAGTCCTTTAGAATAAGTTTCCGAATTTCGAGTCCGATCGGTCAAACGGTACAGATTTGCATCGAAAATACGTCAGGGGGAGGGAAAGGGGTATGAGAATAGGGGGAAATTTTTTTGCCTATGTTACCCGCCGGGTCGTAAAGCACAAGTATGAAAATTTTGAATCGAATCTGACAAACGGTGTGGTTTTGTATAGAGAACAGAGAGACATTGAGTTTTATAGGTATAGATTTATTTATTTATTTATTTATTTAACGCCCTTATGGGCTTTTGCAATATACAGAATATTTTTTTTTTTAAATAACATAAGACAGTTAAAATAATAATACAGTTAAAAGTTACAATAATAATAGTTAAAAGGTAATAATAATACAGAAAAACATAAGAAAAACATAAAAACATAAGATAAAATAATAATAAAGTTAAAGGTACAAATAATAATAGTTAAAGGTAAAATAGAAAGATTTATTGTCCATTTCCATTTCGTTGGGATGTAAACAATTGTATCAGCTTTGTCCTATAAATAGTTATACTATCAGCAAAAATGTCAGCCGCTTCTGCATGCTCATTCCCTAATGCGTGTAATCTGGGAATTACAGAGTTTGCTAATGCGTTAGTTCTGACACTTCCACTATAATAGAACAATGCACTGTGTCTTGATGACCTCGATGGAGCATATAAGTCGATCAGACTAATAATCTGGGGGCAATCAATCAAACTATTTACGATCCTATAAAGAAACATTAGGTCTGTTACAGTACGTCTCACAGACAATTTTAAAAGTAGTAAATAACTAAGGAGATATATAGCTGGTATAGATACGAAATATATACTAGGTTTTAGCAAAGACGCGAACCGATGTCCCGCTATTTTTGACGGGTTTCAGCTGGTAAACTAATAGACGCCGTCGTGAAACGATCCGATGACACGCAAGGCCCCGTATCGTGGCCGATGGTGGCGCTGAATTTCAATGCAACGTATTTCCGCTCGCGATTTCTATAAATCTGAAAAATAATCAGGGCGTAATTATTAATTTTATTCATCGTTCTAATTCGATAATAAATGCCCTCTCGTGTTTGCGTCAAATGATTGCGCTGAATGATTGGTTGATAGCGTGATAGCGGTTGATGGCGGCCATGTTTTTATTTAGAAAAAGATGCAAGTGTGACTTGGCAACAATTGCAAATAAACTAATTAATATCTTGAAAAACGATAAGTATATTATTCTCTGTTTTACAGGGTTATTTTGAAAAAAAATATTGTCCTCGCAGGACTATATGTTCAAGCAGCCATGACCCAACATCAATTAGTCATGGAGTTATGCAATATCGAAGATAGCATTTTTTTCTTAATATTTCTGACTTATTTTTTTGCCAAAAGTTGAACCATCATTACAGTAACTTAGGTTGAATATAAAAAAAAATCATTTGTTTCAATACAAGTTGAATAAAATGATAAAAACCCTGCAGAAATTACAATTGGAATGTTTTCCAATTGGAATAGGAGGGTTATTTTTATTTTATGTGACTCGTATTAAAGGGAATGAATTTTTCACATTCGATATAAGTTACTGTAATGATGGTCCAACGTTTTATAAAAAATAAGTCAAAATATTGAAAAATAAAATACAAACTTAGATGTCGCCAAAACTATTGATATTATTAGGTCATGGTTGCTTGAACACTTTCGACTCATTATCAAGGCAGCAATGCAACTGTCGAGGTTTTGCTACCAGCTGCGAGACACCCCGCGCGTCACAAATATATTGAAAATCGCGTATCGTGAAAAATATAATTAATATTTTTAAACGTCTCCTGCGAGAAATGCCGACGCTAATGTCGCAACTGCCGCAGTCAGCCAACGGAAACGCGAAACCGCGAAGTTGTATGTAAAATAATAATAATATATAGCGGGTACCTAAAGGTCGGGCTGCACAACTTCAGTTAGAAAC
Source organism: Agrypnia vestita (assembly GCA_016648135.1). NCBI lineage: Eukaryota > Metazoa > Arthropoda > Insecta > Trichoptera > Phryganeidae > Agrypnia > Agrypnia vestita. The sequence goes on along the minus strand of JADDOH010020275.1, from coordinate 5,515 downwards.
GCGCTCGGCCGAGGCGGGGACGTTGTGCAACGCGGCCGCTACGCGGGACAAACAAATTGCTCCGTTGCGTTGCGTTAGGGTAGGCGCGCACTACGAATTTTTAGCCGCACGGCGAAAAAACGCCGCGGCATAATGTCGCACCGCAGTGTTGTAACAAAGGGTTTTGAATCGTAGTGCGCGCACTTAGCGGCAAAATAACGCAGCGGCGAAAAATCTTTAATGTGTTACAACTCGCTTGCGGCGCGGCGGTCAGCGGCTGAATAACGCATCTTTTTAGCGCTTGTTCAGACCCAGCGGGAACCGTGCAGTTTCAGAATCGCGTGGGATCCGTGCGGGTCTTATTTACCTAGGTTTGTATGTGATCGTTCAGACATAACCGTGCGGTTAGTCAACCGACGCGGTGCCCGCAACGCAACCGCTAGAAAATAGTCCCGCACGGCGTCCGCGCGATCCTACTACTATGGAGCCTTACGAGAGCGTTCAGTCGCGTTGCGGGCACCGCACGGTTCCATGTCACAACAGGAGCACGTGTGGATTATATTCTCTTTTCTATGGTTACGGATCGCTTTGACACTGAATTTTTTATTGATTAAGTGGAGAAAAGACCTGCGATATGGGATCTTCAGTGTGAGGATTACTCAAATATGCCAAGAACCAAGCTTGGCAGGAGTTGGTGGAGATATTTTGAAATGGTGGAAAATAAGAGTATTTTAGGGAAGTATGGAATGATATTTTTGTGTCTTGCCATGGAACACGGTCGTCGTTAACAAAGTAATGAGCGAATATATCTCTGATATTCAAAGATGGAGAACGGCACCGGAGCTGTCAAACTGACGTTTATTTTCGCGCGCACAGATCGCTTATTAACCGCGGCTGTGTGAACAGATGACACAAATCGCGTGTTTTTTTTTTTTTTTTTTTTTTGAATTTTTTGAATTTGAAACGCGATTCTGAAACTGCACGGTTCCCGCTGTGTCTGAACAAGCGCTTGAAGTCTTGACCGCGCGCACTACGCGCTGTTTCGCTGTACCATATAATATTTTATGTGAAAGAACAATGGCTGCAAGCAATAATTCTGCTGATCTGGATGAAGATTTTAATATTGAAATGCTAATTACGGAAGTTGAGAGAAGACCACCATTGTATGATATTACTTCAAAAGAATATAGTGATAGAAACATTAATACGCAATGTATTCAAACATTGTAATTGTACAAAATTGTAAATACTTACCTCGAGGTTACGGAAAGTTTCTCTTCCGGTGATATTGCGTCTCTGAATGTAGTGTTTTTATATGTGATAGAAGGTCCAACTAGTTTTAAAAGTTCATAAAAACATTCTTTATACATTCGATAATATTGGAAGAATTTTTCGGGGTAATCGTTAAGTTCACCAAATATTTTAAAGAACTGCCCGTTGTTCAAATGATCGCGAATTAGATGATGTACCCAGAACCGCTTCTTTTATTTGCGAGCTCTAAGTATTACCACAGTATACTAAGAACAGTAATACGTCTTCATACAAACTGGCCGCTACCCATTAGAGTGTGTGCGTGCGTGCTCGGCGCCGTGTACGCACGCACTGTGACGCACACATTGACATGGAATATGGGGGCACAAGACGGCGGCAGTAAAGGCCGTGCCTTCGGTGCCATTCGCGCTCGCAGCCGCCGCTTTAGAAAAAAAATGCGCTTCCTGAAAAAAAAAGCCTTTTTTTATGTTTGTGGTGCTTTACTAAAAAGGTGTGTAGATTATCACAAAAACTGTGAGTTTATAAAAGTCTACGTTGATGTTAATCAGCGTCCTTGCGATTTAAGTGCAGAAACTAGGTATACTAATTACAGAAATTTTCGGGTTCCGTGTCCACCCTTTGCGTTGGAATCTCAGACGCCACGAGTTAAAAGAAAGAGAGTAAAAATAAAGTGACAACCTTAGCGTCAACGCAAGAGTAGGCTAATAACTCGCCGACAGGCCGGAGATAAACTACTGTTCTGGGTATACTGTGGTATTACTTCAAAGGCTTCCCAGACTTGTTAACAGATTTGAACAGTTAGACGTTTTTTCCACAAATTTAAATAAATTCAAACATACAATTCGCAATATTCTTAATCAACAATGAACTTTCCTCTATGTCTAAAAATAATCCTCAAATATATGTAATTATCACTCTTTTCTTGTATTCTTATCCTATAAAAAAAAAAATTCTTAATTTATATTTCTGTAATTATCGCTAATCCTATAAAAAATATGATGTATTTATAGATTTATGAAATTATGGATTCTGTGTTTAAGTTTAGTTGTAGAGCTCTTTTTATATTTCTGTTATTATGTCATTTTATATTTCTTTATATGACTTTTTTTATTTTCTTTTTATATTTCTCATTACCGACATGTATTACCCAATGTTTATGTAAATGCTCTGATGGGCGTATATATACTGAAATAAAAAAATAAAATTACGCTGTAGTGCGCGCGCCTGCTGTTTATCAGTTTTTTTCGCCGCACGTCAAAATGTCGCAGGTTTTTTTTTCTCTTCTTTTATTCTCCCAAGAAATCTGGGAATCATTTTGTAGCATCCTGCCTTACAACATGCCCTGCCCATTGCCATTTTAGTTTCGCTACACGATCCATGATATCCACTACTCTAGTTCTGCGCCTATCTGTTAGGCTTACTCCAATCCAAGCATCGATCTCTCCATGGATCGTTGCGTGCATTTGAGCTTTTCTACACTTTTCTTTGTAAGGGCCATTGTCTCCTCTCCACATGTCATCTCCATACACTTTCTGGTACTATTCTAAAATTATTTAAATATTGAACACTTTATTTATTTATTAAAAAAAAAACACATTCTATGATAATTATAACAAATTAGATGAATCAAATAACAAAAAAAACTAACCCATAAAAACCAAGTTTTTATTATACTCCCCTTTTCATTTCCTAGTTAAAATATGTTTAGCTCTTAACCTACGCGTTGAGCTCGAGTCGGGTAACGATACAAAATTAATTCATAAAAAATTATACTACGGTTATTATTTTTTTAACGAAAAATTGTTAGATCATTTTTATCGTCGCCACGAGTCTGCCTGCAAAGTTTCAGCTCGATTCGATCACGGGAAAAGGGTTAAAAATCGATCCAAAGTTTTGTCGTCAGACAAGCAAGCAGACGCTACGAGTTAAAAGAACGGGAGTAAATATGCATAGATATAGGTATACAAAAAAAAAAAAAACTATCCCAAGCAATTAAATTTGCGTATGTAAGATTAATTACCTATCATTTTAATTAACTACGTGTCTACATTTTAATTAACTACAACGTATTTTGTAATAATAAGCGGAAAAATAATTACCATTCTCAAATAATAATTGATCAAATGCCAATTTTCTAGTGATTTCAAAATACCTAAATGCTTTTTGACCAATATTTAGTTAGGGGTAGTTTTTTTTTTATCTTTTTTTAGTTCATAACTTTTTCCCTGTCTTCTCAGCTAGACCGAGGCCTGTGGTAAAGGAGACAGGATCATCCGTTATCAATAGGTGTCCAGACACAGTGTAACATTTGAGCGGGTTAACATAGAAATATGAAATGCAATATCAAAAAGATAAAAGAAAATGAAGAGAAGTGAATGAAAAGGAAGAAGAGTAATAATTGTTGTAAAGAAATTTAAAACTTAGGTTCGTTTTAAGTTCATGCGATTGGTTTCCTCGACCTTTTTTCGATTTCTTTTCTTCCGAAATTTATTAACCGCGCATTGAGAAACTTTTTCACTTGAGAAATCGAGACATTTTTGTCGTTATTTGGCAATTAGTTATAGGCTTTTTATATTTTTCTTTTAAATTGCTACAAAGATTGGTTGTGTCAAGGGGCTAGTGGCAGTTAACACAATAATATTTATTGTACTCCCTTTCTTTGTAAAATATAACAACAATTGAAAACGAATTAAAACATATAACATAACACTAAACTTACAGGAATTTAATATATTTCTAAAATGTCAGATGTTTTGAGCTTTTATAAGACACTTCATGCTTTGAAGATTAAATTCTAAAAACATTTGTCAGTCAATTTAGATTTTCAACATTCGTAGTGAAGTACCTATTATGCATACCGACGGAGTAATTCAAATTTAGAAAATATTCCGCAACGTTATCGGGCCGCCGCACACTGTAATATATTCGCAATCTAGCGGAACTTTATTCAAAAATTAAAAAGCAAGAAAATAAAAATTAGTAAAATATACATAGTAGCTAATTACCTAGACTATATGTTTTGATAATTATTTGCTAAATAACAGCACCGGTTTTCATACGGCAACCTGGCAAAGTGACACTTGCATAGGCCGTCATTCTGACACCAACTTTGTTCGTTAATTTGAGTCTTTGTTATCAAGAAAAAAAGGGAATTTATTTCGAAGTACAGTTACTAATACACATGTATATTTTATCTTCACGTCTATGGCTACTTTACAAAGTAAACTGTGTTATAATATATATATTTTATTGCCAGATACAAAGCCATTTACTTGTACATGTCGAAATTGTAATATTTTTGAAGAAGTGTGACTTTGCTTTGACCTTACAAAAAAAATCCATGGGTACCCAACGAGAAAATAATTTTATTTACTGCTTTGGTTCATATTCTGTAAGATTTCATTAAATTTGGCGGCACGTGTTTTCGACACTCGTACAATATTTTTTAATTTTCTTTAGGAGTACCTACAATAATGAAAAGATAAATATTTTAAATATGGCTTTCAAGTGGCAAAAAAGGATCCAAACAGGTGCATTTAGATTTTTATAATACAAAAACACAACCAAGTTAATTCGAAAAGCACGCCTTGAGAACTAAAAATTTACGTTAGCAGTCTTAGCGCAAAAATAGATGCGAAGTTGGAGAAAATCTGTAGAAAATTATCGAAATTTTTGGCTGAACATGATGGGTGGTTTGAAGATATAGTATCATTGCCTTCTAAGTTTCTCGACCTGCTTCCATCCTCAAGTTCAGCAGGTTTACGAGATTGTACAAGATCAGGTAGGCCTTGGAAGTCATTCGAAAAAGTATTTCCAAGTATAAATCCAAAAGAGAAAAATCATAGATCTAGTTTCTACAAAAACTCAACAAGATTTAACGGTCGCCACTTCAGTTAGTCTGAAATCATCCGGGAAAAGGGATGCAGCCAATCTAATGAAAGAGGTAGCTGCTGAGTCTCCTTACTGAGCTACTCGAATAAAAAAAGCGAGACAAATTTTTGGAGTACCAGAGCCAAACTCTCTCTAGAAGCCGCCTTAAAACTAATGGTCAATGCCAAATTGAGTAGCCACCAGTATAACACACTGAGACAACAGTTGAGGGGTAAAAATTTAAATATTTATCCAGCTTACCATCTTGCCAAGAAAGCAAAAACGAAGTTCCACCCTTCGCAAGATTCGATTAATTACAAAAATTAAAAAAGTTTTTTTTTACAAGGATTTTATCATTTTATTGAAGTTGTATTGAAGCAAATGAATTTTTCAT
>JADDOH010020274.1:0-15539 GCA_016648135.1 Agrypnia vestita | reverse complement strand
AAAAGATTGCATTAGTTCCAACAAGATTGGGCCGGTTCCGTGTCTTGATATTTCCGAGGAAAATTCATTTTCGCTATCTGATATTTTGAGTTGATTCAAGCGACATTCATTTTAATGAAAATATTTCATCATACTAAAATATTTTCGTACAATCTGCACTGCACAGAAAAAGAAGATAAAATCATAACACAGTGACTCATTTATAGGTGGGTTTCCATATCCTCTACAAAATCATTTTACCTTCTCTAAATTCGTCTACAAAATCATTTTATCTTTATATGATCAAAGGATTTTCATTGTTCAACTAACGAATCTGGCATTTACGTCACATCAACTTCCCTTTTTTTCATCCTTCCCTGTTCACACATCTATGAAGTGGATCGTCGAATTTATCAAACATCATAGTGAACCAGACTGATTGACCAAGGATGATTTTGTAGGTATTTGTTTACATTTAAAATCTTTGTGTCGTCATCCACGTCGGTCCCTCATGACCTCCCGCCCTTTTGACACTTCTCCATTTAACCCGGCATCCTACAGATCTCAGAGATGTCACCAGAGAAGTTCCTTTAGCTTTTTCTACTTGGCCCCTCCAACGAGTGGGGGATCTTACACTTCCTCTTCAACCTGTGAGGTGGCCCTCCACAACAAGCTTCTCCAGGGTATCTTCTCTTCTAGCGAGACGTCCAAAAATTTGAGGATTTGACTAAGACAAGTGGTTGAGAGGTTCTCCTTGATTTTTAATTCTTGTAGTATTACAGACATTTGTGTGTCTCCCTGTCCACGGTATACACAAAATGTGTCTCCAACACCATATCTCAAAGGCATCGATCTGCTCTCTCTTTTGCTTTTAAAATTAATAATTCCACACCATTGAGGATACTGAGTGCACTAGGGACCTGACATTAGTAGTTTTGGATAGGAATTTGTAATCACCAAAATTGATTGCCGATTTTTGAATATTACATAGTTCGGTTTATTTTTAAATAATTTTGTAAGCAAGGTTTTGAGACTGACTGATCCCAGTAATAATAATTTTGTTGTCTGTCTGTCTATATGTAATTTCCTGTAATATCAGTAATTAATTTTATAAAACCTTTTCTTTTTTTTTTTCTTCCTTTTTTTCTTTTTATCTTTTTTTAAATATAAATAAATACTTATTCTTTAGGAACCGACATGTAAAAGGTACCATCATTTTTGACGGGTTACAGCTAATTATAATTATAATAATTAATTGATAATATTATCCGTGATATCATAACATCTGTATTCTGCTGCAACTATAGATTCAAAGATATTAGAATTATTGCAAATAAATTACTTACTGAAAGACTTGAGCTTCCCGGGGTGGTTCCATAACCAGACGATGGTAGTGACGCCACTGACCATCTGCGTCCATCACACCTGAAAAATAGGAGAATAGTTTTTAATTAAATTTCATTCCATGTATTAAATCTGTTTTAATCCCTTTTCTTATGGCACGTATACACAGATAAGAGTTGTCCTAAAGGTTTGCGTCTAGAGTGCGTAAAAGATAGAGTTGAGTGCTGTACGCAGGGTAGAATGAAAAAACCGATAACATTTACCGATAAACCTTTTTAATTACATATGTTTAATCTTTACGAGCAGCACCAGATGTCATCGAATCCACCTTTTCTCACTCCATAGTGCACGCTCTACTAAAATCTTGTACTATGGCTTTGACATTAATTGCTGGACTGATTTGAGTTGTCAAGATTTTTGTGTATATGTGAACGTACAAATCTTTCAGATAAGGAACAGAATGAACCAGAAGAACACAGTGAGACGTAGCACCCTTCTGATAAGGGAAGAACCAGTCAATCTACCTGGATCCAGAGAAAAAAATGTTGAAAACGTGCTTCCTTTCATTACCCATTGACCTCTCCATAAACCGGTACCAAATGCATTTGCCAATAATAATAATCTCTCAACAATCCGTGTTCAAGCAACATCTCAATCCAAAAAGAGATAAAATCACATCTTTATTCAAACATTCAGTGCATTTTAATTATGTTCATATTATTTTCATTTGTCATATTTTATAGAGAAAGTATGATTCTACATCTGTTGTTTTCTCATACATTCATGGAATTATCATGTACTTATTACATATATTAAAAAGATTTGAGGCGAGGCGCCATTACTGGTTACATCTTCCAACATCATACGAAGAATTCAAAAGCAATGCTACCACAACCCAATTGATGAAATTGATATAAATGCATTTTTAACTGATTTTATAGCCAATTGATACGCTTTTGATAAAATGCTTCTAAAAAATGCACATTTATTTTCAAGAGCATTTATTTTTTAACTGATTTTATAGCCAATTGATACGCTTTTGATAAAATGCTTCTAAAAAATGCACATTTATTTTCAAGAGCATTTATCAACTATAAATATTCTGCTGTTGCCAGATAATCATTTTCAAATCAAAAAATCAAAACAAACTTTATCTTTGTTAATTGATGTGGCGATTTCTGAATCCCGAATCAGCAAACAATACCAAAAATTAGATCTTTCGAAGGATAATGCTATAGTATGAAAAAATTTGTTGCTAACTACATAAAACTCCAGAAGATAGGGCTGCTGTAATACAGCTTCAGTATGAAAATATTCATATACAGGGTTATTTGTGAAACATTAATAACCTCGCAGGACTCTATTCCTGCGAAGGATAATGCTATAGTATGAAAAAATTTGTTGCTAACTACATAAAACTCCAGAAGATAGGGCTGCTGTAATACAGCTTCAGTATGAAAATATTCATATACAGGGTTATTTGTGAAACATTAATAACCTCGCAGGACTCTATTCCTGCGAAGGATAATGCTATAGTATGAAAAAATTTGTTGCTAACTACATAAAACTCCAGAAGATAGGGCTGCTGTAATACAGCTTCAGTATGAAAATATTCATATACAGGGTTATTTGTGAAACATTAATAACCTCGCAGGACTCTATTCCTGCCTTGATTATGGGTCGAAAATGTTCAAGCTATTATGACCTACTATCAATAGTTAAGGAGATATGCGACATCAAAGTTTGCATTTTTTTTAAAATATTTCTGACTTATTTTTTGTAAAACGTTGGACTATCATTACAGTAACTTATATCGAGTAAGACAAATTCATTCCCTTTAATACAAGTCAAATAAAAAAATAAAAACCTTCCAATTCCAATTGGAATTTTTTCAGGGTTTTAATCATTTTATTTAACTTGTATTGAAACAAATGAACTTTTCGTAATTGATATTAGTTACTGTAATGATAGTCCAACGTTTTACAAAAAATAAGTCAGAAATATTGAAAAAAAATGTAAACTTTGATGTCACATATCTCAATAACTATTGATATTAGGTCATGATAGCTTGAACATTTTCGACTCATAATCAAGGCAGGATTATAGTCCTACGAGGTTATTAATGTTTTACAAATAACCCAGTATATCTAAGAATACACATTTTTACTGTGCAAATTACTGAAGTTGCAATTTCAGAATAAAGTTCTGTGCTTTAAAAGCAAATTTATGAATCAATTGCAGAAAATTCAAATCAGCGAAAAAATATATTAGCTGCTACCGGGATTCAAACACCGGACCTCCACCCGCGAGTAGCGCTTTATCCAATTTCGCCACAGCAGCTTAGAACATTGACGTCAATTTTTCGACCTTACATGTAGTTCCTTTTCTAATTAGAAAATATTCAGTTCAGTATGTTTTTTTTTCAATATAAAAGCGCTCTTTATGTCATATCCGAATCCAATATTGAAGCAACCGGGATTATTAGGCTCAGTAGGATGTCAAACTGTCAATTTGATATCAAACTTTAAATCCAGACTGTTCGAGAATGATGTCTGCATTAGCTAGTAGAATTTTTTTTTTCACAAACTACCGCATTTGTAAACTGCCGTTTCCTAAGAAACGGTCATAATGTTATGGACATGTATCGACTTTCAAAATTATGTGGTGTACACTTGCGTCATGTCATCACGGGCATATATAACTTAAATACGGGGCCACGTGGCTTATTTTATTTTATTTTTAACGAGACACTAACAGAATGCTGGGTACAAAATAAAATTTAAAAAAAAACATACATTATTATTTCAAACTCAGTCTGCCATCCCAATCACAAGGGTTTTTGGCCTTTTCTAGCACCATGTATATATACAGGGTTTTTTGGAAAATACTAATAACCTTGCAGGATTGTATTCCTGCCTTGATTATGAGTCGAAAATATTCAATAGTTACGGATATATGTGACATCTAAGTTTGTATTTTTTTTTTAATATTTCTGACTTATTTTTTGTAAAACGCTGGATTATTGTTACAGTAACTAATATCGAATATGAAAAATTCATTCCCTTTCATACAAGTCAAATAAAATAATAAAAACCTTTCGAATTCCGATTGGAAAACATTCTAATTTGAATTTCTTCGGGGTTTTTATCATTTTATTTAACTTGTATTGAAACAATTGAATTTTCCGTAATCAATATAAGTTACTGTAATGATAGTTCAACGTTTTGTAAAAAATAAGTCAGAAATATTGAAAAAAAATGCAAATCTTGATGTCGCCTACCTCCATAATTATTGATAGGTCATGGTTGCTTGAACATTTTTGAGTCATAATCAAGGCAGGAATATGGTCCTGTGAGGTTATTAATGTTTTCCTCCAAATAACCCTGTAAATGTACAAGCACTAGCATATTTACATCTACAGTTAAACCTATCATACCGGTCATACAGACGGACAGATGCTCGCCGTGGAATTCCTTTTATACTATGCATTGATTTAGTATATCATACAAGAAGATCATATGCGAATATGTAAATCAAGAATTGATTTTATGTGTTCCATGGGTTTAGGTTAGGTTAGGTTAGGTTGTCAAGAAAATTAATGTTGTATAGGAATGGAATGACGTTTTAAATGATGATAGGGTATCTGTAAGAATATCAGCATCAATGGTAGGGTGAGCACAATACATATTATGTATATGTACAACACATTCTTGTGACGAGAGAAAAATAACCAACATCATTACGATGCTGACTTATTCTAAAGAACTCCGGCTTTCTTGTACAGGTGTTAGTGCAAAGACACAAAGGGCAATGTGACTAACAGTAGATCCTTGGCCCTCCTTATCGGCACACCCCCCGGCGTCGGCTGGTGGTGCAGGGGGTGGAGCGGGTGCGGGGGCCCCGCCATGACGGGGGGCGCCCGCGGGGACTCCAGGGGGCTGCCGCATCGCAGGGGTGAAGTTCCGCCCACCTGAAACACAATTTATTCATTTCATTTTTCATTCTGATACGCACAATGTATATCTTCGTCATGAGGTATGACATTTAGTATACGAGAGATTTCATCAAGTGAAACTGGTCTAAAAAGAAAGAATAAAAAATATATAAATAATTTTCAAGCATATTCTAATGTACGTGTCAAGAATTTGGAGGAATGTCATGTGCACGGTATCTCACAGCTAGTAGCAAAAACTTTTAATCAATGTTTTCATTTTTACCTACTTTTTTTACTATATATTCACTTTCCCATACAACTAGCTTGGTCTCTATGAGACATCTATAATACATCTTGATTAATAACGCGATCTTTATAATTGTGTTCTCGAAAAAAATATTGCGAGAGATTTCATCTTCCCTAGGAAAAATTGAGAAAATATAAACAGTAATAGATAATTAATAATTTACCACTAGTGACAGCCGATGGTGGGCGGCGTGCGAGTGCATGCGAGATGGTCGCCGAACACATGTCTCTTTCTGAAACAAAAACATATCATTAGGTATACCCTAAAAATATAAATACATCACTTAAAGGGGTCACAACACCCTGAGGCATCGAAAGAAAAAAAAATTATTAAAAAAAATATTTATAATATTTAAAGCATTAACTTTGTAGTCAGGCATTTTAAGAAATGTCTACAACAAGCCTCTAATTAATAATCAAATAAACTTTCCATATAGTCCTCTGTTTGATTCATCATTATTGGGTAAAATACAAGACTTGTTGACAACCACTTAGATCCCACCCCGTTTAACCCCCCCCCCACTCCACAAATTTTGGATATTTTTGGTAGGAAATTTATTGCATTACCCTTCGGTTAAATTAACACGTATGTGAGGAATTATTTAGTGCGAGAATAATACTATGGTTGTGGTGTCTAATGGTATTTACGTGCTAGTGCAGTGGTTGTCTTGACGAAGAGACAGGTTTTTTTTTAGATTATCGTCACCTGGGGTCTATATATACATCTATCTTATGCTGATAATACAGCCCCAGTTTTTGACTGTAATAATTAAAAAAATAAGTAAAACATTGGTTTGAAGAAAACTTATTATCACTAAATACAGAAAAAACTCACTATATTCCTTTCACATTAAATGATAAAACCTCGCCCAATAACTTAATAATAAAAATTCAAACAAATAATTGTCCTAATAAAAATAATAAAAATACTTGTAAAAACGACTGTACAGTATTAAGCTCAAAAAATAGTATAAAATACTTAGGAATAAAATAGTTGATAATGTTAAATGGAAATTACAAATCGATAAAACTGTAGAAAGAACAAGAAAACTCAAATATATATTTATTAAAATAAGAAATATCTTAGAAATAAAATTGTTAAAGACACTATATTACGCTCTAGTTCAATTAGTTTTACAATATGGTATTATCTCTCGGGGTAGTGCATTTAAAACTACTTTGAAACCTTTAGAAGTTGCCCAGAAATTGATTATAAAGATCATTCTTAAAAAACCTAATGATTATCCGACAATTTATTTATTGAAAAAAAAAGAATTCAATGAAAAAAAAATTGTTTGAAAAAAAAACAAATTTTACGAAAAAAAAGATTTTTGGAAAAAAATAATTTTTCGTAAACAAAAAAATACTATAAAAAAGTCACGGACGCTACACGAAGTTACGCGGGCGGACAGGCAGACAACGAAATTATTATAATTTGGGATAAATAAAGCAAAAAAAAAAAAACATTTTTTGAAAATGTCAAGGTGGCGTAACCCCTTAACAATATTTTCCATTTAAGTGTTTATTTTGACGACCATAAAAAATGTCGCACGTGAACGATGGAGAGCAGCGGGGGGTAAATGTCAGATGCGTCCCGAGTAGCACGAGACCGCGAAATGTAAACAGCTCCGGCAACGTGATTGGTCTATATTTAGCGGGCGGGGGGGGGGCGCGCGACCCCCGCGCGGGCCGGGTATTAATACGCGCCACTGGGCCGGGGGCGGCACGTTCCCACGCACGCCCGTGGAAAAAAAGTCCCATTCCGAAAATGCATTTGTGTCAACGTCGCTCGATAAAATAATGACGAAACTACATAGCGCTCCTTTAAGGGAGGATTTTAAATGAAGTTTGGTCGGTAAAAAGTTACCAACTATCAGGCCGCATTACCGCGGGCCGCGTTCTACTATCGTGGAATACAACTTTCGAAATGAACGTGAATTCTAGAAACATCAAGAAAACGATCAACTATATAAAGGGACCGGCCGGCCAGTTGTGTCAAAGTTAAATAACAGCGACAAGATGACAGACAAAGCGAAATTGCGCAGCGTGTTCATCTTGCTAGCGCATGGTGATTCCAAAGATGGAAGTTCGGCGCAAGTACCTACCGACAAGCGAGAAGTTTTTCAAGCGCGAGCCTGAGCTATTTAAGTACCGTGCAGCGAAGATTCTAGAATGAACTTAGATATTCTGCCGTGTATATATGTCCTCTCTGGCCGACGTTTCGGATCCCATTGCAGGGTCCATCATCAGGGCTGAAACGTCGGCCAGAGAGGTCACATACACAGCAGAATATCCCAGAAAACTATACACAGAAGATTCTGAACGGCCGTGAAAACCTAAGAAAATTAGTGCTAATTACAAAATGTACAATTGGTGTGTGAATTATTTGTTGATACTTTAAACAGGGCCAACGTTCAATATTTGTAATACCTGATTACGCCAGGTCTTTCGCGGACGCCCTCTGTTCCCGCTGCCTTCAACACTCGCCTCATATATTTTATTTGCCATTCTCTCCTCCTATACGTTCCACATGACCAAGCCATCTCAGCGATAATTTCTTTATTCTATTTACAACGCCATAGCCAGCATTAAATTAAATTCTAATATTTTCATTCTTTACTCGCTCGAACAGAGATTTCTAAAGATATATTATAGATGTCTCATAGAGACGAAATTATATATTTTATGGTAAAGTAGGTATAGAAGTCGTTGGGTGTCCACAAAGCTTACGACTTATCGTACGGCTGGCTTAAGTGATCACTTTATACAATGTAACGTTCATCATTGTCACATGATAGAATATAACATCTATCAAATTTTTGGATGTTGTACATGTATTTAAGTTTTACAACCCGTTTCAAATGTATGTTGTAATTAGCATTAGCGCGACCGGCATCCAAAGCTTTTTAATTCCCCTAATTAAATACAGGTGTCACTGATGAGATATCTATACTTGATTGGAATTTTTAAAGCAATATCCTTTATATGTGTAATGAGATTTTTCACATATGCATCTAAGCGACCGCATACGTTCGTTCTTTTTTTGAGAAACTCCAGGTTTCTCGCTTTACAATTCTTTGGCGCGAAGTAGACTCGAGAGTGTCCGGATGATCCGGGGGTCACATGAGCTTAAGTACTTTCTTATTATAGAGAAAGTACAAAATAATTTTCTGAGATATCTCTACATGAGAGTACGGGCATTATCCTTGGCTATATCCAACCGAGTTTCTCCAGGGTATGCTTGGCTACAATAGTTTAAAGATTAGAAGGAATGTATATTTGATTATGCATTTTTATCCACTGTTGCGCGATATGATCGATAATCCTGAAATTATGCGGAGCATTGGTTTTACAAAAAAATAAATCAGAAATATTTTTTAAAAAAATGCAAACTTTGACGTCGCATATCTCCATGTCATGCCAGCTAGAACATTTTCGACTCATAATCAAGGCAGGAATATAGTCCTGCGAGGTTATTAATGTTTTCCAAATAACCATGTATATAAAGGAGAGTGGGCAGAATGAACCACCTGTTGGGGATCCGATGCCGTCAACTCCACTGAGACCGAAATATGCGGGGACAGATCATCCGAATCCTTATTCGAAAAAAAAACAGATGAAAACGATGATGATAATGATGATGCGGAAGAAGAAAAACACCCCAAGACGATCGACCAGGCTGAAAAGGTACGCGGACACGGCACGCAGCCATCAGCGCACGCCGCGGACACCAGATACGGGCGCGCACGCTGACACACTTAGCTCGATAAACAGAGCCCAATGGAGCGTGATCGATATACGCGGCGAACATCCGCTGTTTGCTGACAAACAGGTCGGGGGACCCGAGTGCCATTAATTAATCAAAATCTCAATAAACATGTCCGTGGCTCGCCCGGTCACGCGGGATAACGCGGACACTGAAAAATATTCACCGACAATCTAACCTATTCTGAAAGCAGCAATATTGCACTAATCCAATATGGAATCATTGGATGGGGAGGGGCGTATAATAACACCATAAAAACAGTGAAAGTAATCCAAAGATCAATTATAAAATTAATATTAAAAAAAAGAAAAACCTACACAATTACTTTTCTCTAAATTCCAAGTTCCAAAATTAGAGAATTTTTACAAAAAACCGTCAATTATACAACTAATTAAAGAAAACATAACTGCTAAATTTGAAAAAAACACATCATTAAGATTCAAAAATAATTTAAAAATCCCAAAATATAATACCAAACTGTGTCAACAAAACTACATATACTTGGGCATAAAAAACTTCAATAACCTACCTACAGATATTAAGAAAATCGATGACTTACAACAATTAAAGAAAAAAATAAACCAACACTTTAGATCGATACAATTTGACAATGCATAACAAGACATATAGCTAAGGAACAAATAAGCCAAATCCAAAATAAACTAATAAAGTGTAAGCCCCTCACCAAGCACATGAGCAAGTCTCATTTTTGGAGAGAAAAAGCAATAAAATAAAATGTATCTAAGTAGATTGTAATAGACAAATGTATTATGATTTAAATGTAGTTTTAATATTAAATAAAAATAAATAAATATAGAGTATCGTCGCTAACTAACTAACATGCCATCACGCCGTTTCAGAGAGTTACCGGGGTCGATGACGTTATCGATCGTTGCCGAATAGGTTTGATAATTGACGATATACCCTGTGGCGGTCGCCGCACAAACGCTCGTTTTTTAATGCAACCTAACCTCAAATGTCAACATAGTCAATGTCATTGTGAAAAATTCTTGTTTGTTTTGTGTAAGGCGGATTGAGTGCAGTTAAAATGCAATTAATCGGTTTATAGAGTTTTTTCTGTGATGAATAACAAATGGCGAGACGAAAGAAACAAAGCGTCTCTGAATCTGATAAAAATGAATGATTTATTTACTTTAATTTAATAATATAGACTGCAAACATGCTGTGCAGTTGCCGTGGGGATAGGCAGAGATGATAGAGCGCCGCCCTCTTCTGTCCTGACATACAACTTTCGCTTTATTTACATTCATATATGCCCAAACCACCTGAGCGACCCTATTTTTATTCTATGTATTATGCTACGATCAGCTTTACATTCATTCCTAATGTCTTCATTCTTTACTCTATAAGTAAAGTAAACTCTAAATGTGGAGACCTGTAATTGGCCAAATGGCCAATTACAGGTCTCCACATTTGTATGCTTTTTTTTGTGCTGTTGGTCTTCCATAAACATTAAATAAATAAATAAATAAATACATGGATTTGTCACACATACGTCTAAGGGATCTCATTTCCACTGCACTCAATATACTTTCGTTTCTCTTCTGCCAGCTCCAGGCTTCACTTCCATACATTAGTGTCGATACCAGAACTTACATTATATACCGCTAGTTTTGCCTCGGTAGACATATTTCTATTAGAAATGATTACAGTCACTCTCCTCTATATCTTTCTCAACATTCCCTCTTCTATCGAACATACTTCCCAAGTACACAAACTCATCTACTTGTTCCAAACGTCATATCGTATCGTCGCTGTATGTATAATTAATCCTATGTGACGTATTGGTACATTCTGAGATAAACGAATAAAACTTTTTAAAAAAATAATTACACAGACTAGGTTTATAAACAATATTTTAAATAATTATTAGGCAGACTTCCCAGATAAACGGCAATATTTTTTTTAGTAAATATATCTCCATTATTTATATGAAAAATTTACAAATTTATTCGTTCATCTCAGAATGTACTAAACGACACATAGTATTTATTATACATATATACAGCGACGGTAGAGTATAGGCCAACATGCACTCTACTTAGAGTAATACGCATGTGAAGAGTATTTTGTGAAGGTGTTGGTGTTGTAAATAATACAATGGTTGTGGTGTGTAGTGTTATTTACATGCTAGTGTAGTGGTTGTCCTGACGAAGAGACGGGTTACGTCTCGAAACCAGTAGACAAAAAAACTAATTTTTAGTGGTTATACAGGGTTATTTGGAAAATATTAATAACCTCGCAGGAATATATTCTTGCCTTGATTATGAGTCGAAAATGTTCAAGCTATTATAACCTAATATCAACAGTTATGGAAATATCCGGCATCAAAGTTTTCATTTTTCTTTCGATATTTATGACTTATTTTTTGTCAAACGTTGGACTATCATTGCATTATATCTAATACGAAAAATTCATTCGTTTCAATACAAGTTAAAAACCCTGAAAAATTTCCAATTGGAATGTTTTCCAATTGGAATTCGGAGGTTTTTATTATTTTATTTGACTTGTATCAAAGAAAATGAATTATTCGTGATATATATAAGTTACTGCGATGATAGTCCAACGTTTTACAAAAAATAAGTCAGAAATATTGATCAAAAAATGCAAATTTTGATGTCGCATATCTCCATAACTATTGATATTAGGTCATAATAGCTTAACATTTTCGACTCAAAATCGAGGCAGGAATATAGTCCTGCGAGGTTATTAATGTTTTCCAAACAACCCTGTATACTACCATAAATAACATTTTGTTAAAATATCTGACCACAAAGTTAATGCTTTAAATATTAATCAATATAATCAATCAATCTATATATATATATATATAAAGAAACCCGTGTTTCCCTACCCGCCAAGTTTTCTTCTCAACCAGCCACAACCACCTACCGGTGGTTATGGATGGTGGTGGATAGCCCTTGGTGTCACATCGAAAGAATGCGAGTTTGGTGGGGGTGGCTGTGCGTGGGTGACGAAAATGTGCTTTCTAGCACATATGTTATGGGAAGACCGCAAATGCTTCAGATTGTTTCAAAATAGGCGCGCCGACCGCGTCGGTGAATCTAGAAGGTTCCGGAAAAACCTGCTCTAGAAAGTTCTGGAAGGAGAAGGTTCTAGAAAATTCCCGAAAGTTCTATAAGGTTCCAAACTGAGTGGCGAAATGTGTCGGCGTTTCTAGAAGGTTCCTGTACATTCGATAAATTTCTTGAAAGTGTTCTAGAAGGTTCGCGAAAGTTCTATGACGATTCAAACAGTGTACTAAAAATCTACGCGTGCGAAGCCGCGCGGTCACAGCTAGTAATATTATATAAAACGATTCAGCTCTCGGGTGCAGGATTGTAATGGCAACGACTTACGTAAAAAATAATTTTAAAAAAAAAGCCGGAGAAAGTAGAGAAAAGAGTAGGAGAAAGAGAGAAAAGAGTCTGTAAGTGGGACGGCACGGATTTGAACAGTGCAACAAAAGGAGGTGCACAAAAGCACACCGGAGACGGAGCGGCGGGTGGCGAGGCGTGAAACTGCCCACTTCAGAGCCGCTTCGCAAAAACTGCATCATTATTCACAGCGTCGTCACCAGGGTTGCCACCCTTGCTTTATTATAAAGTATTCTACGTTATTTCGGGTAATTATATTCTATACTTTACGAGAACAATACTTTATTTTGCATGATTTGATTTCTCCGGGATTCATTTTAGGCAGGGTGATTGTGCTAGTAGTCGGCCATTTTACAGAAAAGTCATCTTTGGAATATCATTTTAAGATCATTTTTGAAAGACGGTTTAGAAAAACACGTATGTATTAAAAAACTGTGGGTTTATTTTTATTATATTTATTGCTTTTTAAGATTAGCCTGACCATAATAATTAAAATAATATTTTAATGAAAAATGGCTGTTTTGCCAGTAGTCGGCCATCTATGCGTCAGTTGTCGGCCACCTATGCGTCAATAGTCGGCCATCAGATTTTAGCACAGGGCCGCCAGACGTCCTTTAGAAATTTGCGCTATACAGGATTTTTTTTTCAATTTATACTTAAATCTTTTTAAGCTTTTCGAAAAATCTTCTCAATTTGTTCAAAGGTAGGTACGTTTATAATACACTAATAATCACAAACTAGAAACTAGAAAGAGAATTATTTTTTGCGATTGGGCGTTTTGGTTATATGTTAAAGCCGCTTTCATCTCCATTAATAATCCGATTAAGGTCTTCTAATACATCTTCATCATTGTTTTCTATTAGATGGGTTTTCAAGTCCTTAAACCGACTTCTTATATAATTTGCGTATTCTTAGTACCTACGCGCTAATAATGCTTTCCGCAATTCTGGCCGGCGTATGAATAATAAATACCATCTTTCTCCCGGTTTTTCATCTCAGAAACGTGTTTTTATTTTTTTTGTCTTCACAATTTGCTGCAAAAAGTTCTTGTTTTTTTAGAGGGAAATGACATTTCGCTAATACTATTACAAGATTATTAAAGATTCAACAATGTTGTTTTCGTCAGATAACGATATAAAATGATTTGGTTCCATTTGACGTGTTTTTTCCAATACCCATCCCTTGATGCAGTCCTGCAGTTCTTCTCTAGGAACATCAATTTCTGACAAGCTGCGCGTATTTTTTCCCTTCTCTTACTGCTTAAAGGGCTTTTTGAAGGTTATCATCAGTACACTGATGAAAAACGTATTTTAGTTTTAGTCGCCGTTGATACAAAAATTTAGTTAACATTATTTTCGTTTCCGAAAAACCAAAATCAAAATAAATAGCTCATAATCACCGGCATTTTTTTTGTGTCTACTTAAATGATACCTAAAATAAACGCAAGATGTTTGTGTTTCTTTTGCGGAATAGTGGCCGACTTCTTAGCATTCAAAAATATTATTGAATTATATTGCGAGTGTCAAGTTTATTCAAGTTGAAGTAATTGGTGGCCGACTACTGAAGGTGGTCGGAACACTGGCGAAATCACCCTACTTATAACATACAAAAAAAGTTGATCGTAGAAATTTTTGCACAAAACGGAACGAGAGAGTTACCGGGGTCGATGACGTTGTCGATCGTTGCCGAATAGGTTCGATAATTGACGATATACCCTGTGGCGGTCGCCACATAAACGCTCGTTTTTTAATGCAACCTAACCTCAAATGTCAACATAGTCAATGTCATTGTGAAAAATTCTAGTTTGTTTTGTGTAAGGCGGACTGAGTGCAGTCAAAATACAATTAATTGGTTTATAGTTTTTTCTGTGATGAATAGCAAATGGCAAGACGAAAGAAACAAAGCGTCTCTGAATCTGATAAAAATGAATGACTTATTTACTTCAATTTAATAATATAGACTGCAAACATGCTGTGCAGTTGTTTAGTAGTGATAATTATTTATTAAAAGTTGCTAAAAGTAATGAAAAATATGTTTTTAAGCAAAATTAAAAAGTAAAATAAATCGTACTTTATTTTGACACAATGTACTTTTTTTTACTCCCTCGTGGCGTCTGCTTGCTTGCCGGCTTACCGTCAAAAAAACTTTGGATCGATTTTTAACCCTTTTCCCGTGATCCAATCGAGCTGAAATTTGGCAAGTAGACTCGTGGCGACGATCAAGAAGATCTACCAAATTTTCGTTGAAAAAAATAATAATTATAGTATGATTTCGGATTTTTATAAATTTTATTGTTTTTTTCAAATTGGAATCATTAGAAAAGTTTGGTTAGCAACGGCGGCCCGATAACGTCGCGGAATATTTTCTAAATTTGAATTGCTCCGTCGGTATACATAATAGGTACTTCACTACGAATGTCGAAAATCTAAATTGACTGACAAATGTTTTTAGAATTTAATATTCAAAGCATGAAGTGTCTTATCAAAGCTCAACACATCTGACATTTTAGAAATATATTAAATTACTGTAAGTTTAGTGTTATGTTATATGTTTTAATTCGTCTTTAATATTTGTTATATTTTACAAAGAAAGGGAGTAGAATAAAAACTTGGTTTTTATGGATTACTTTTTTATACCCTTAATAACCAATGTTCTTTAATTGCACAAAAAAAAGGTGGCAACCCTCGTCGTCACCCTCACTTTTCAAAGTAAACAACGAGGTGTTGCAGTTGTTCTGCATCATTTTAAGTATCGTTGTAAAATTGTAATTCGGTACAAACAAGTCGCGATTTGAGAGTAAAAAATTACCGAT
>JADDOH010020272.1:0-17355 GCA_016648135.1 Agrypnia vestita | reverse complement strand
TCATGATAACGCTAGACCACACACTACACAACAGACAGCTACCAAATTAGAGGAGCTTCAATTGGAATGTCTAAGACATCCACCGTACTCTCCGGACCTTGCCCCAACAGATTACCATTTTTTTCGAAATTTGGATAACTTCTTGCAAAGGAAAAATTCAACTCCGATGGGGCAGTCCAAACCGCCTTCAAAGATTTTATTGATTCCCGTCCGAATGGTTTTTTTAGTAAAGGGATCGATGAACTACCTATGAGATGGCAAAAGTGCATAGATAGCAATGGTACATACTTTGATTAAATAAATATATTATAATAAAAAAAAATCGGCTTTATGTTCCTCCCATACTAAACGCCATTTTCATATGTACGGACCTAATATAAAGAGAGTAATAAAGGCTAAAACATACAAGAAAGAACAGGAAAAAGTGATGTTATAGAGTGACTTGGATAAAGAGACTAAACAGCTAATTTCACAAGTTTGGTAATAGTTCTCTTATATTCGTGGAAACTATCATGGAGTTATTTTCTATTTTGTTGTATGACCTCAACATTCTAGATAAAGAATTAAAGTGGGCCATATTGTTATCGTAAGTTGAAAGAGCAAATGTATTATATGTCCTAAGACAGCGACTAGGAACATTCAAAGTTATGTTTTCTATACAAAATTCTGAATCAATATTGCCATGTATTATATTATATAGGAATATTAACTCAGCAATTAGTCTTCTAACTTCCAATTTGTCTACATGAAAATATTCTAAGCGCTCTTGATAAGATACAAAATGATGGCAAACCTTTCACGTGCCTGCGCCAAAAATTCTCAAATATATTACCTTGTATTGCGGAAAAGATAGACATAATAATTCCACGGGCCACAACGGTTTACTCTCTTTATTCCAATGATATAAATGACAGTGACGTAATACAACGCTACCGGCGGATGGAAATCTGACCGGTGTCATAAGGTTGACACCCCTTATACTCTTGACTGAACCGACGATGACGACACCAATAGCCCCGTCCATTGTCCATGGATGACGACATCAACAACGAATCAGTTACCGACTGAATTATGACATTTTATATCCGCCAATCAGAAGACGGAAAAATGAGCTCACTGTCCCATTTTATGTATACCTACCGACATTACATTATCAACTGTCTGACGTGCCAAGAAGTTTTTTTTTTACTTAAAAAACAACAACTGTAATTATGCTATAATTAATGTTTTTTAATTAAGAAACACGAAGTGAGAACCATGCCATATTTAATCATGGTCCGATGAGAGGGAGTTGGTTCATTCACCCTTCTGTAGTTCGTTCAGTAGATCCTTCCTCATTTACCCTTCCGAGCAATTTTTAATGGAAAAAAACGAAAAAAAAAGAGAATTTTATTACAAAAGTTCAAAAATTACACCAAAGTTTCATACATTGTACTCGCAATCAATAAAATCCTATATCAGTTATTTATTAATGAGATTATTGCTGCTGTAAAAATAAAGAAATGTTAGAAATCATAAAACCTCTCAATACCAAATCTAATATAATAAACAACCAACGAATAATCCATTATTAATTTAATACATTCCCCATTTCAATGTTTCACTGTCAAATTCCACCGTTCTCCGCCTAACACTTGACTCTTACAAATTTAATTTATGGAAGTTATTGTGCGTCCGTACTGAAGCAGACACAGTTCAGTATCGATAATAGACGCTTATAAAAAAATCAGTGTGCTTTATACACAGTTTATTACTTTCTCAAATTCATAATTACGTCCAAACACAAAGTTGACGCTATAAATATCAAAAATACAAAATAATTCCACTTATATTTTGGAACTTTAAAATGAGGTCTAGTCCACCTGTGTAGATGTGACCCTACAGTTCCCGGTGAAATGACATAAGCAGTATCGACCTGCGAAGTCTCCCGACCTACGTAAGGTCGTACCCGGGTCGGGGATCAGCAGCCTAAGGTCGCATGCGCCGAGTCGATACCGCCCGCGGCGCCCACGATAAACCGGCCTAAAGGGATGAGGGTGAAATACAAGAGTGCGATGTGATTTCAAAACGGATAACAGAAATATCACAAGGGAGGGTAGCAGGCTGGCGCCACAACCCTTCCGAGATCACGTGTTTTATAAAAAGTAAAGTTTCCTACATACTTTTGACAAATATGGTCCGATCCACGAGATTTCCAAGCTTATTTTATACCGTTTTCGGTTTTACAATACAAATCTAGGCATTTCTCCTCTCTACCTAGAATGATCAATTCTGTGGGCGAAAGAAACAAGGGAATGAGTAAAAAAAATGCAGGTTTCAGGAAGGCCAAAATAAAATTTGGGAATTTCGTTTGTTTAGAAAATATCTCTTGGGGGGGGGGGGGGGGGGGGTGGTGGGTGGGGGGTAAAGGTTTAACTTTTTTTTGGATTTTATTTTTAATTTTTTAAATGAATGTATAATGTATAACATCGCAAGAATATTGTGTCAAAATTTTAATTCAATCGGAGCAAAATTGACGAAATTATGAACATTTGAGTGATACTCAGACTGATTTTCTATACCTGCTCGGGCAGCTAAGAGACGCGCTCACCTGAGGACTACCGGACGTGCTATTTGTATTGGAAGAGTTTTACGTAGACAAGGACAAAAAGATGCTGATGATGAAAGCTCTTTGCTGTGTGAACATGGCATCGACGATTATGTGTAAGTATAAAGTAAGTGTTGAGTTTTATTTTGAATTTTACAGTGTGCAAAACTTTAAAGCGTTTTCCCCACATCTCACGTTTTCAAAGTCGGTGTCCATCATAACTTCAAAACTACTGCACCGATCGTTTTGAAATTTTGAACACTATTTCTGTATATATTGAACGAGGTAACGCTGGAGACTTTTTTTCAAATTTGTTATTAATTTTTATTTTTTAATAACAAATTAGTCGATATTTTCGCAAAAAATCGCGTTTTTCCCTTCAAAATGTTCCAAAAAATTGAAAAATTGAAATTTCAAAGAACCCTCCCAGCGTTACCTGGGAAAACTTATTATCTAACGAATGAACTTTGATTTTTTGATTTCAGACGATCTAGCACCAAGTTATGATGGACAACGCAATTTTACTTTTTTCCGAGACACGTATTTTTTAATATTTCGTCTTGAAAATTTTACATTTTCTATTTCTTCAAATTTCATACTTTAATAAATCATTGTTATATTCTTCAATGTATACTTTAATAAATCATTGGTTTTAATAAAGAGATTTTAACTGTGTCGTCACAAAAAATTCACAAAAACATGCCTTTTTTTGTACAAATTAACCTTACCCCCCCCTTAAAGCAAATTCAGATACATTATAGAAATCTCACAGGGACGAAGCTATTTATGTATGAGAAAAATGTATGGAAGTCTCTTTATACGATAGCCCAGGGCTTAGAATCTGTATAAGCTGGTTTTAATGATCACTCTACACAATGCAACGTTCACCAATTCCATCCTAAGAACTTCTACACGTTATCAAATTTTTTGAAAGTTCTATATAGGTACATGTTCCAATTATAGGAACCTTTCGTTTATTTGAACGGTCTTTTCTAGACACCTGTAGTCTTTTCTCATTAATTAGTTAGTATACATAGATTTCGCAGCTGGTAATGATACGTCTATATTTTTAATATCACTTAAAGCCTTTATTTTTATCTAAATTTTGCAGTAGTAGTAGTAGTTTTGTTTTTTGGACAAGAACTTTGAACAATTTAGACTAATGTCGTTGTTTGTTTTGCCAATTTTTTCAAATAATTAGTCATATCATCTGTCCTTTTTCAAAAAATGAAAAAATAATCGCATTTTATTTCATTTTCAAATAGATTTTCCTTTGATAATATTTTTGCAGACTTCGAAAAGATGCTCCAGGGAAAGAAATTAGGCTCAAATGAAACTGAAGAGCAAAGACAAATTGTTCCACAAAAAAGGCATCGAAAAGTTAAAGGAGGGTTGGGATGCATGTTGAGATGCTGTTGAAGAAGAGTATGTTGATGAATAAAGTCGAATTTCTAAATAAAAAATGTTTTTTTTACTCCCTTTATATTAACTCGTGGCGTCTGCTTGCTTGCTTGCCGGCTTGCCGTTGAAAAAACTTTGGATCGATTTTTGACCCTTATCCCGTGATCCAATCGAGCTGAAACTTTGCAACGTGGCGACGATCAAGAAGATCTATCAAATTTTCGTTAAAAAAAATAATTATAGTAAAATTTTTTAGAAATTTTAATGGTTTTTTCGAATTGGAATCATTACCAAAGTATGATTACTAGCAACGGCGGTCGGATAACGTCGCGGAATATTTTCTAAATTTGAATTACTCCGTCGGTATACATAATAGGTACTTCACTACGAATTTCGAAAATCTAAATTGACTGACAAATGTTTTTAGAATTCAATCTTCAAAGCATGAAGTGTCTCATCAAAGCTTAAAACATTTGACATTTCAGAAATATATTAAATTACTGTAAGTTTAGTGTTATGTTATATGTTTTAATTCGTCTTTAATTGTTGTTATATTTTACAAAGAAAGGGAGTATAATAAAAACTTGTTTTTTATGAGTTAGTTTTTTGACTTATTAAGTGATGTATTATAAATTATGACCCTGCTTTCAATACGCACATTTTTGTTTTTCTTTACACTTGTCTTGTGATATTATATGTCATAAACCTTGATAATTTATTACATCTCCAGCCATGAAACCTTCTGCACTACGTAGTATATCAAAATTTATCTTTTTGGAATAGGTACAAATCTAAAATCCTAGAATGTGACGCGACTTTATTGTAACGCCGAAATCTTTGATTCGAAATAGCAATTCTCTCAAATCAAATACTTTGAAATAATTCAGTTACATAAATACAGTTCATTCCATGCATAAAATTAGAATAACAAATAAATTGCCGAATCTAGAAATGGGAGAAGTTCAACATTTCGCGTCGCGTCACGCGAAATAAGCCCTCATCAGTGATGACGTATGCAGGAAGGTCGCGCAAAAAATTAAAAAAAAACGGCTGGTTTTCGTGCCGATACTCGTGAAACGCGAGCATCGAACCGAGCGCCGCACAGAGGTTGGAAATTAGATTCTGCGCGCGCATAATTCAAAAAACGGAAGTCGTAATAAAAATAAAATATATGCAGCGAAATAAACTTAATTCCTTGGGTAATAAAGTCCCACTAATAGTTAATTACCTAGAGTAAACCCCTCGTGTCTAGTCGAGCAGGTGTGACATGTTGTTGCAAAAAATAATGTTGAGTTATTGTTAGTCGGATACGAGTGTTTGTACATAATTGATATGTTTATATTTTTGAATTTTTTTCTTCGAACTATGGAATCAATAAACTTAGGTAACATTTTTTTAATATTATCCACATTTTTATTCAATTAATATTCTACAAAGCCACGATTTATTTTTAACAAAATATCGTAAATTTTTTTGCGTGCCTTAGACTGCCAAAACCGGGATTGACCTGTATTGAGTCTAATTGTTGTAAACCATCGTTCTCTAATACCTTGGCTACAGATTTAAAATCAATCGGAGTGCACTTCGGTGCGCCTGTATTCGGAATTTATTTATTTTCCAGCTCTCGGATTACCAAGGAAAAAACTGTTTGGAGTATGGTTAAAGGAGCGAGACTTTTCTAAAGGAAGTAAAAAAACCTTTTTTAAGGGCGATTAATACAACGAGGTATAATAAAAAATTTTGTTAAATTTTTGTGGACAAATACGTCGAAAATGGATCAATTGTGGACGTCATAAAGACAAGTTTAGAATTAAATATAAAGTGTGGTTAGGTGGTATAATCAAGTTTTCAATACTACATTTTATTTTTATATCTTTAAATGGTTTATTATTATTATTTAATGGGTGTATAATACAAATAAACACTAAAATAATTTCGCTCGCTCAGATTGTCTTTTCCGACCACTGTGCGCCGTTTCGTGATTCGATCCTGGAGGCTCCGCCGCGCCTACCCGCGGGCCAATCCGATTACGGTAGGCTTTGTTTTACGGCGGGCAGGCCGACCGGGCGGCGGCGCTAGCGTTACGTCAGAACGCGTGCGAGCGACGCTCAGCGGTGAAAATGCGTGTAATTACATAGTTTGGTACTGATAAGATTTTCGCTGCAATTCCGCGTGCGAACAATGCTGAACGATTTGTAATTTCTGCCAGGACTCGGGAGTGACGTCCCCGCCGGGGAGGAGTACTAAAGCGCGCTGAGCAAAGTGCATATGTGGTCTTTTTCGATAGATTTTTTTTTCAAGAAATATTACGGACGGTCGCGGATATTTCATACGAACCGTGTGTTTTTCCGAGAAACGATTCTCGACGTTTCGTTGAAGTCGTATTCAACGTCATCGGGAGAAAGGCCTGCACCCGCGGAGGTGTAGGGCGGACTATTTCTCTTAAAATATAAGTAAACATTTACAGTTAAATATGTCTAACGACCGTAATAAGAATCTTAACTCTTTAATATTATGGATGTCTAGAGATGCGCGATTCTAGACATTTCCATAATCTTTAGCTCCATCAACTTCCAAAAAATAAAATCAGATGCGAGGGGGGGGGGGGGGGGTTCAAAAGTTCGTCACTTTCCATCCAACGACTATCAATAATCAATAATCGAATACAGCATACGATTACTAATTAGTAATTGTCAAATAGTTGCGGCGAACTTGGGTACTAAATTAGCAGTTAAATTTTTTATTTTATGATTTGTTCTAATCTACTATATTCATTTATTACACCTACATGTTTCGGAAAAACTTCTCCATAGTCGGGGTGTTTTATATATGTCAAAATATCAAAATGAATGATGACTTTTGTTTTGGTTTTCTAAATTATTAAAAAAAAACATTATTAAATAAATTAGAGCATTTGAGATGTCTGAATAATCATGGTTTTTCGGAGTATGCAAACATTTGTTAGAAAATTATCGAGGTTTTGATAAAGATTTAAGACTTTCTATTTTACACATAAATAATTTTGGTCTGAAATTGAATAATTTAGAATCATTAAAAATTAGTTAAGCATGTAAAAGTAAACGAAATATGATTAAAAATCAATTAAATTTAACTACTAGACCAATTGTAAAAAAATTTCCAATAATTTTGTGTAGATTAAAACAAATATATATTTTTTTAAATTTCAATCTACAAAGTTGCTCAACCAATTGAAAAAAAAACTATAGCTGTTGAAATTCGTTACTCGAGTATTAAATTAGTTGATGACATATCTAGAGTTATTCGAATAATTTCAATAATCCAGTTATTCGAGTTATGAAATCTCGAAATCGCGCATCGCTAATTCAAAGATTTCGAACATCAGGGTATCTCATAGAGACGAAGCTATTTTTAATATGAAAAGTAGACATGAAAGCCTTTTTTGTGTTTATAGGGCTTAAGAACTATCGTTAGGCTGGCTTAAGTGATCACTTCACGTTCACCAATTCCATCCACAATATACCACATCCATCAAATGCATATTTTTTTGGTAGAACAATGAGACAACGCATCGACATTGGAATCCAAAAAGCAGATGGCGGGACGCAGTCAATGGGGGAGGTTTTAGCAATCATAATATGATATCGTTAAAGGACAAAAGAATATGAAAATCCATTTAAGATATCGTAGATATACGCAAGCACATATTTTGAAACGTTTTTACACTAAGCGTTTCAAATGACCGTAGAACGTTCCCTGATTTTTCGATGCTTTGGAAAGCTAAATCCAATTGGACGTGGTTAGTTTTCATTAACCGTAACCGTTGAGAGAATTTTCTCACTTTCTTCTCTTAATAGGTACACTAAATAATTTGATTTCATTTTTAATCTGTAGTAAATTTGCATCACAAAACTGGTAAAACGTTGAATAAATTTTTATATTAGTGTTTCGTGGTTAGTAGTCCTAGCAGGAATTCCACGTATACTGCATAACTTTATTATTATTATTTTTAATTAAGTATTTGATATTCATTATTTCTTGGTTTATAAATTAATTAGTAATGATTGTGATCATTTTTATATAGGAAAATCGTATAGAAATTTTGGAGTTAGAGTAAAGGATCACTTAAGGTGTTTAAATAGCAATAATAATTCCGAATTTTCTAACCATAGTTTGGCTATGGATCATTGTTTACATATTAAAAAGAGTTTATAAATTTTGCATACAAATTATACAGAATCGCAGATTGATAAATTAGAAATTTTGGAAATAGTTACCATTTAAATTTATTTTCTTGTTAAGTAGGTACTTCATTATTATTCATTTTCCATATATATATTTTTATATTTTGATTATTATACTTCCATTATTGAATTTAATTTCTTAGTTTACAATTCTATCCTGACGAAGGGGCCATGGGCTTTGAAACATGTTGATATTTTTCAAAACAAAAATGGTGAAAACAATGTTCATTTTTATTATTTATTAACTTATATATAGTTGTGACAATCAACCATACTAGCAGCAAACAATCGGCTATCGATGACGAAACCTGTAATGGGATCCGAAACGATGTCGTATACACATGGCAGAATATCCCAGAAAAACACTAAACAGAAAATGAAATTTATCCACTATTAATTATTATTTTTAATTAATAATTTGTGTATATTGAAGCGGTCTTTTATCTGGTGCTTTTAATGCTATCATTAAATACATTGAAAAGTTGCACACTAGGCGTTATGGTGTGTCTACTCATTACATTCATTGTCTACTCCTACATCCAAACATTACCTCTTTATATAGATGAACGTTCCCTTAAGGTCGATAACAAACACATGTAGATCGAAAGTTAGGATTTGTTTGTGTTGAACTCACCTCCTGTTATCCGTGAAGTCGTCATCGTCGTAGCCGTTCTTGCTGGGCAGCTGGTGCTGGCCCCCCAGCAGGGACAGGGACCTCGGGCCGGCCGAGTTGCGGTTCAGCGCATCGTCCAGCCGCGCGGGGTCCAGGTGGTAGTTGGGGTTCTCGTACGACAGCAGCCCGTTCTCTGGAAGAAGAACAAGATAGGGTCAGTAAAAGTGGCACAAGACGTGATCGAGGATGTACACAAAGAAGGGTGGAAACGCTACGGGCGGGCCGCGCGCTCGTACTAGTGATGTAACGAATATTCGCATTCGCATACGCATTTGCGAATGTTCACATATTTTGGCATATTCGCATTCGCATTCGCAAAGTTCGAGCGAATGTTTTGCGAAAATGAAAATCAGAAAAAAAACGTAATATTAGGTTAGTAAAAAATCCATTCATTTCTTATTTTTTTATTATTAGAAAAAGTAGCTTTACCCCGTAATCACATTATCAGTCTTCACTTTACTTTATCATTTGGTATTATTTATTTACCATCTACTTCTACCTTGGGTAATAAAGTTTAAACTTCCAGATCACTACTAAATAACAATTAACTTCTCATTACAACTTAGAAAACAAAAAATATAATAATGCACGGTAAACAAACAAAAACAAATTCTTCTCAGAAATTTTTATCAGTCTTTATATAAGTTTTTAATGTTAGGTAATCATCTTCTTGAACGAAATTAAAAACAAAAATCAAACAAAAACTATGTTCTTCAATTACAAACCATAAATAGTTTATGTTTTATAAGAAAATAGAAGAAAACACTTTAAACAAACAAAAACAAAATTATTCTTTATGCTTCTATTAGATCAACTCGGAAATTCTCGGAACAAGATGCAAACGGAACGCGCCTCGCGCGAAACTGAGCCGCCAAGCCATAATTGGCGCCAAATTAAAAAAATACTCAATATTCGTATTCGCATTCGCATACGCGAATATCGGTATCAGATAGTCGCATTCGCGAAAGCTCAAAAACTGACATTCGTTACATCACTATCTCGTACACCAACCGCCTTGCCGTGTAGTCGGGTTAATTTATTCCAAAAACTTAGTAACCGTCAAGAAGTCTTACAAATAGGATTAACCACAAATTTACTCCACTTCGGTGACATTACAATGAGAGACTAACTAACTAACTAACCAGTTATCGCCGTTTTTGTGCAGGAATATGCAGAGAGAATAGAACGTCTAAATCTTCTATCTTGGCGCACCACTTGGGCACTTACTGTTGAAGCTTTTAACAGGGCTTTCCTGTAATAATTGGTGTAATCTGATCATGCCAGGTCTTTCGCAGACGCCCTCTGTTCTCGCTGCTTACATTATCTCCTCACTCATATGTTCAAGCGCACTACATTTCTATGGCGTTCAGTATTCTTTCATTCCTTTTTGCCATTTCCAGGCTTCACTTCCATACATTAGATTTGCACCAGAACTCCGTTTAAAGCTTCGTTCACAAGTGTAAATTTATATACTCGTTTTTATGATTAATTTTTTAATTATTATTATTAAATTGATTATGATTAAATGAAAAACGATTAAAAACATCTTTCTATGACCTACTATCCACAATGCATAATTTACGGTGTTTAATGTAACGAAAACTTGTGATGTTTCCAAATTGTACAGTCAATATCAAATATCACACCTCAATGCGAGTCATCAAGAAAACCTAATGTTTATTAACTTGTAAAACAACTTTTGAATGCATGCATACAAAAGTATCATTTTTGTTTGGAAATTTCGAAATATCGAGTCTGCTTGCAATGGGTATGAAATAAAAAGAGCTCGCAGTGAATAGAAAAAATGCTAAACAATGCGAAAATAACATAACTGTTATTTTGGTGATTATTACTCCAACTCTCAAAAATAGACAAGACATAGATTTAGACTGGAAGCCACGGAAACGTTCTCGCAAACTCTATAAATGTATAGAATAATCTCAGAGGTTCGAAAAACTAACGTCTTTTGTATAAAGAGCGGAGCCAGAGCCGCGGCGAATCACGTTTATTTTCAATGAACTCAATGTATTTATTTTTTATGTAACATTTACATTACAAACATTATAATAATATATATACATTATAAAATCATTCATATCAAAGGTGTAGGAGAATCCTGCTTCGGAAAACCCTCTCAGAGACATGGAACAGATCTATATCCAGAGCGATATTGTTCATCATAGCAGTAGCTCTTTCAACAGGCATAACCATTGGCAGGTTGGTCCTGTATATTGGAGTGTGAAACAATCTATGCTGATGCTGTCTAAGGTGATCATCAAGAACACAAAAAGTAATGCTCCGCATAATTTTAGGATTATCGATCATACCGCGCAACAATCGATAAAAATGCGTAATCAAATACACATTCCTTTTAGTCTCTAAACTATTGTAGCCAAGCATACCCCGGAGAAACTCGGTTTGACGTTTACCGGTATAACATAAAACCGTTAGCGAAAACAGTGGTACCAACGCGTGTGTGATACCTACCAGCGACAACAAATTCAGCGAAGTACCTAACTAGCGTTGAATATAAGTGCAACCACTTACGTGCGAACTGATGTGAAGCTGTGTGGGAATATTCTAGCACGCGATAATAAAATGTTCCACAGACGAGTGATTGATTGCGAAATAGTGTAAGCTAACTAGTTAGTTAGCTTACACTATTTCGCAATCATCCAACCAACCAACACACCGTTTCCCCGCAGGGGTAGGCAGAGAGGATAGAACGTCATATTTTTCTATCTTGGCACACATGCAGGCTCTACGGTTGTTGAGGCTTTTAACAGGGCCATCCTCCAATATTTGATCATGCCAGGTCTTTCGCGGACGCCCTCTAATTCCTGTTGCCTGGAGCGTGAATTAAAGAAGTAGAAGTTTCGTGACGAAAAAGTTTGTCAATTTATTAAAATAATTAATAAATCGATAATTAATTTACAGTGTTTTCGATTGCTTCCCGTATTACTATGAATAAATATTTTTTTTATACAAACTCGGAGTGCATTGACTTCAGCAAGAACGGCAAAGCCAAGAAATACCAGACCTAATAATAGACGACGCAATCCGCACAATTTCACTGCGAGCAAAATTACGTGATCGATCGTCTCCATAGATCAAGGTCATGCCGTCATCAGGCTTCCACGTCGTAGACCTTGTGGTGCAGGCGAGCAGCAGACTCGGAGATATCTTCAACGTAAACAGTTTTTTTTGAGATGATGTCAGTCATCCGGCTGTCGGAGCCTTGAATTTAATCTGGCGTGCACTTGTGGGAACACGATAACCTGCCTTTTTTATGTGCAGTTTTCAAAATATTGCAAATAGTCGAAATCAAAATCCCGAGTCGGGATTGCCCTTTCGGGATCCCTCAAGATTATAATTTCCAATCCCGCGGGATTCCGAATACTTTTGTGTTTTTTTGTTTGTTTATTGAGCTGAATAGCACTTAACGACAATGCCTTGCATTTTATATCAGCAATTTTAATAAAATGTTCATTATTAATCATTGCATTAAAGTTTTTGTAGGCGTTTTTCCAAGCATCAATCAGTCAATGTAGTAGAGTAAAAACTACTAATTAGTAGAAGTTTTTATTACTATGTTAGGTTGATAAAATACGGAAAATGTTATTCAAAGCTATTTTCATTATTTGAATGTGACATGAGCATAACTTTTAAGTACTTACTAAAAGCTCTATTGACATATAAAATTAAACATACAAAACATAAAAAAATGCTGATCAATCCCGATAATTCCGATAAACTCGTCCGATTTTTCGGTTCGGGATTGATCTCGCACAATGCCTCGAGATCTCGCGGGATCGGGATTGCATTCCCTAATTACATAATACACATGTTATTTCGCCCATTAAGGTATTCTTGGAAAAGACGTAGTCATTACTGGGCGCAATGTTCTCTTATTATACAAAATGCCAAAATATATTTTTTGAGCACAATTATTGTAATGCACCTATATTAATATTATAAACAGGAAAATTTTGTAAGTTTACATGTGGGAGGTAATCTCTGAAAGTACTCCATCGATTTCAAAAATTCTTTCACCAATATTTAGAATGGACCCGTTGACTAAATTCACTAATTTCAAAAATGTCAAAATTGGCGGCACAACAACTGTCAAGGTACAGAAATAGCAATATTGCTTATTTGTATGCATGTATGTATGGATGCAATATATTTATATACTTTTAACTGTGTTATCGCTTTGGAAATCAATCATATTCACATGTTGTTACTATCCATATATATGATTCTTTACATATATTATTTTACATACATATTTATTTTATTTTCACTATTGCTTTTGCATTATATATCTTCTGTTACTTTTGTATTATATATCTACTGTTTTCATTATCCACATTTTATATTTTATATTTATATCATCAATTAATCGATTAATTTTATAGTTTTGTAGTATTTTGTTTTTTATATTTATATTGTTTTGTTCTCACTATATTGTCAGCTGCTCATCTCGACACAGGTTCTTCCTAGAGAGATAAGCAGCTCCATTTTCTATGTCATGTATCAAAATGAAGATAAATAAATAAATAAAAAAATATATAAAAAAAATCGGAATACGGTCGATTATCTGTTAAAAAGAATCACAATACTGAGTAAATTCAATCAATATCATATATATTGTATTTTGTATATGCTTGTACATTTAAATATCTGGGTGGTTCATGTATTTTAAAAAAAAATTGCTCTGCTTTGCAACGTTGGGTCGCACGGTTGCCTTTAGCATTGAAAAATGCCAACCTGGCGGCGAATGAGTAGGGCCGAAATAGGTGCTTTTGCTTATAAAACGGTCCAGGGTAAACAGTGGGTTTGCCCTCATTGAGTAAATTCAATCAATTCAGATCAGTACAATACTGATACGATTATACCTATTTCTTCTCAATTATGTTATCATAGCATCATTAACACTTGTTTTTTTATATAAAAAAAAAAATCTTTTATTAAGTGAGTACAGCCTCAAAATACGGGAAGATCATCTCTTTATATAAATAAAAATTTCTTGCAAATTTAAAACATTTTAACTTGACTAATATATTGGATATTCCTTAATTTCCTCAGTACCGATTCTAGATAATGAAGTATACTTTATGCGTATAAAAAACATATTATGCGTACATATAAATATTCATTAAAACTTAGCGCCGCCTAGGACACTAAAAACGATTTTTTGGCCGCGGCCTGTCGATTTATGCTTATATTCTCTTAATAATTGTAAATAATGTCCAGTTTATTACTTTTATATAATAACAAAGATTCTATCTAAGTAATTTCCTTAGAAGAATTGCAGTCGAAAATATAGATTCTGATATAAATGAATAATAAAAATCCACATTGTACGTACGTATTTCAAAAACGTCGAAATATGCATTTGTAGTGAATGTGCAGTAATATTCCATTAAGCAGTATTATTCCATCGTACTGATCTAAAAATAAGAATGTTCTAGTGTTATGAATCAATCCGGACGAAAATAGCTTGTTCAGTGACCTATAACGCGGTACTGGTTTCCATAGACTTCTAATGAAGGGAGGTTGCGAGATTAACTAGCAGAAAAACATTGTTAAGCTTGTCGGGAAAAGGGTAGGGGAGGGATGTCTCTTCCCGCAAATTCTAATATATCCTTCACACTATAGTACAGTAGGTAAGAAGGTTTGGATATTATGACATTTGAGTTCGGGGGATTTTGGCAGATACAAAAAAATATCCAAGTAAAACGTTAAAATATAAGGTACCAGGTAATATTGTCAAAAAGTGGCCCGAACTAAATATATCAATTATATTAAAAAACAATTTTTCAGAACAAAGTTCCGTGAAATTTAAAACCAAATTTATAAATCAATTCGAAAAGCATGATTAAAAAAATTATTTTGCTAATCAATTAATAAATGAGACTTACAGATAAGGTCGATACATTGACGGAAAGGTACGAGGCTGATCTGGTGTAATGGTAGCACACCTTACCGGAAAGATAAGAGATCTGGGTTCGAGTCCCGGTAGTAGCCAAAATAAGTTTTGTTGATTTGATTTTTCTATATGTATTTATAATTGATTAATAAATTTGGTTTTAAATATATAAAATTCAGATTTGTTACTATAACGTAAATGATATGATTATTATTAGAGCTTCAAAGCGTCTGGCGAAAGAAATGACCCGCGAAAAGCGTATGGCAATGACTAATATAAGTGTTTATTGTTTACAGTCTCGTTAAACATATAAAAAAAATCAGGTTTATTATTTTTCCGCCATCTGTTATCTGCCAGAATTATTATAGTACAAACAAAATTATATTTAATTAAGGATAAATTATAGAATTCTCACAAAGACGAGTCTATATATAGCATATATATCATATATATATATATATGTGAAAAATAGCTTCGTCTCTGTGAGACTTCCATAAATTAGCCTTAATTAATTGATCATACCTCTGGGGATCAAATCCAGTAACTGTGTTCTTAGAACATGCTTTAATATAAAAATATTGTTAAAATATAATATTTGATTTATTTTTTTGATAATTATTTATGTAAATAATATTCCTATTTTAAGTCCAAAAACAAACGGTTAGGTACGCGTGAATTTAATACGCGTTTCTAAGGAAACTGAGAGTTCTATCTGAAGTAATGTTAAAGAAGTTATGTGTGTTTGTGTATTGGATCAGAGGGATTATATGTATGAGTGTGAATGGTAATCCGCCTCCACGTCGGCTTATTGCTATTAACCTCGGATTACTAGGATAGAAAAGAAAGGTGTTAAGTGTTCTTATAGTGGGGTATAAGAAGATTGAAACAATCGATACTTATAGAATTTTTTTTGTATGGCCATTTTAAATAATATTAAAAAATGATAACTTTCTTTCACTATTTATAACGACGAGTACGTTATCGATATTAACGCATCATTTTCAGCAATGTAACTAAACTTAAGACTAAAGGATGACGCGAGGAGTGGGATGGAGATTAGAGTCAGGTGGATGTGTGGGCGTGGTCAGTAAGTGCAGAAGAGGAGACGTAATAGAAGGTGTTTGAATATTAATAACATTTTTGTAACTATGTATTAGACGCTAAGTTTTCCAAGATATCTAGTTTCTTTCCCTGTTTATACAAATGTTTATTAAATCTATGTTATTACTGTTTTACTCGTACTTACGTGAGATAACACTGAGTTTATTGTATAACGTTTTACAGTTAATAAATGTGAAATATTTATGCGGTGGAATGCTAATACGGAGGTTGGAGCATAACGATGTTGACAAGTCCGGTAGTGATAGGAAAGTGACGGCTTGGCGCAGAGGACCTTAATTTATTTGCGGCCCTCCTCATGATTTTACATTCGTATCACTTTCTTTCCATCAAAAAAAACAAAATTCTGTAATCTATATCAATATCGTAAGCCCCCACCTTTTATTTGGAGAGTAAAACAAAATTTTTTTTGTCCAAAAATTTATTTTTTACTTTTTAGTATATTTAAATATAAGCGTGGTTTCTGAAAAAAAAAATCTAATCGTATTAAAAATTTATATAGTGACATGTCAATTAAACGCCAAATTAAATTAATAATATATTATGCATCAACCTAATGTAATAAAATTACGTCATTCATCATCGCTATCACGTGAATAAGAACCATTGAAGATCTTTGACTTCTCATGTCAATCTTCCAGATGTCAACGTCAAGTTGTCACACGCCTTTCTCATTTCTGACGCACTACCATACGAGATGTACCTTTGAGGAAGCATTCTTTGGACATGATATCTGGTTCTTGGATTGTTGGTGCTCAATTAAAAAGAGATGGACATAACGTCTGAGGACTGGTTTTAATCTGTAGTGATATAAATACATATCCGTATTGTTTAATTGATTGAGTAATCAATTAACTATGAAGAAAAATAAACGCCGACCAGAATACTTAGGCATAATGTTTAAAAAAAAACATGGTTTTATAAAAAATTATTTAAAAGGAGATATTTGTTTGTAACAGCCAAAGTATACCTCTTTCCATTTAAGAAAGACAATCGAATTAGTACGTGTAAGTCGCGCATACGAGGTACATTGTTTCGTTGCTTTGGTGTGTATACTCGTAAACAACCAACACAGTGATATTTCCAATTTTTTATAATAAATGAGTTACTTTTGTTAATCAAATATTTTTATTTAATTTATTTAATAGATAAATATATATATGATTTTTTACAACAATAATAACCAATAGATATTCATAATCAAATTATAATATATGTTATACCTCACCAAAAATAATGAAGGTTCTTGTGTGTGGTGAGGGATAATAACTTTTCAACTGGGTAAATAGTGTAATATATTGGTAGCATAATTTGTGTTAACAAACAATGAGATTAAAGGTATATAAAAGATGTGGCATATTTATTGCATATTCTTTTAGTGGGACTTTAACCTGTACTTGAATTTATTGTAATTATCGAT
>JADDOH010020270.1:0-25484 GCA_016648135.1 Agrypnia vestita | reverse complement strand
TTCCAACAATGTTGTTGTCCCAAGAATAGAGGCGGATTATTTTAGACCAAAAGGAATGGGTCAAATTGAACTCGCAAAAGGCTATGCACCATACCATAAGGAGTTATAATTGTTGGATTAAAATGGTAGATGAAACATATTGATGAAGTGCTTTTTGACCAAATTTGGTAAGGAATGGTATGGGAGATGTGGTTTATGTAAAATGATCACTTAAGGCAGCCAAAGACAGACCTAAGCCCTGTAAACACCCCAAGACTTCCATACCTACATTCTATTATGAAATGCCTTCATCTCTGTGAGATATCTGTAATATATCTTGAAGACGTTAATCTTGTTAGGAGAACACTTCATCTAAGACAGAATACAGAACAGAATAAGACATACAATGAGAGGCGAAAAGTACTCCATCCTTCAGCTCGTCATGAAGGGGAAGATTGAGGGTCGCAGAGGGGTTGGAAGGAAGCGGCATTCCTGTCTTGGATACATCAGAGAGTGGACCGGGATAAGAAGCGTGGAAAAGCTGTTCCGCACTGCCCTGGACAAAGAAACTTTCTCCCAGATGATCGCCGAAGTCGGGGGGACCCGACAGGGCACATGAAGAAGAAGAAGAAGACAATGTATAGTATAAGTGTTAGTTCTTCCATATCCGAACAGTCGGTCAGTTGCAAAACAGCTAACATGGGCATCTTTCCCAACCGCCTCTCAAATCGGATTATTTTCAATCAAGTCCACAAAAGGTGTGATTGTCAGCTATGGCCAATATTATAAATGGACTCCTCTGCGTAAAATCTCGCTCACCTTCGGCCTAAAGGTAAAACCTATTAAAGAAGCGCTGGTTCTTCGGCATTAAATTCGTATTTTTATTGATGCCATGCTATTGCGAGTTACCACACTCTTGTAAATGTCGCGGGTGTAAAATGTAATGATTACAGTTAATAAAATTAAATGGAATAGATTTAAGTAAAATAAAATAAATTTTAAATAGGTTAGTATCTCACCCTAATTATGACAGATACTCGTATCGAGGCATATTAAAATACAATTCGTTTTTTTCATATTCCCAATATATACTGTAGTTTTTTTCAATAAAAAACATGTAATATATCGGTGAGATTAGTAGCAATAACAATAAATAAACACGATAAAATATAAAGAAAAAACAAAATTTATGTAATAATTACGAAAACAAAATTACAATTACGTAACTCTGAAGTGAAGAAGATAACTAACGAATGAACATTCATTTTAATTTTTCGAAATTTTCTTGTGTAATTTTGTGAAAGGTTATTTTAAATTATATTTAAAAAATTATAACTTTTTTTACATACACTTTTTTTTAACGATTAGAACGTTTTCGATGCTAACGCATCATCTTCAGTAATGTTGCTAATTTTAAACTTTAGAGTAAAAGTACAGCGTGAGGGGTGGAGTGAAGATTAGAATCGGGTAGGTATGTGGGCGTGGTCATTGAGCGCAGAAGAGAGGACGTAATAGAAGGTGTTAGAAGAATATTAATAACGTTTTTGTTACTATTAATCGCTAAGTTTTCTAAAATATTTAGTTTCTTTTTTGTAAAATAATTTTAAATTAATAATCAGATAAAATTTGTGCACAATCCACTATTGAATGAGTTTTCAATTAAGCACCTTCCAATGACATTCCCCAATTAACACATCGATCCCCCCACCCCTCACCCTCCGCTGCCTCGTAACACACTTGCATAGTTTATCTATATTTCATATTTTACACGAACAATCCTGAAGAAGAGAATATTGTTCTCGAAACATGTAGAATTTATATCTAATAAAGTGGTGAAAACAAAGTGATTTCTCTTGCATTTTTTATAACATTTTTGAATGGAAATATATTATTTAAAAATTTATTCATCAGGTTGCACATGGCACAAGCTAAATTATATAATTAAATAAGTGATTTGTGTTTTATTTTAAAAATAAGAACTGTTTTTCGTAGATTTCGACATTTTGTAAAAGAATCCAATATATAAAACTTATCATATCTTCGCAAATAAAAGTTTGTTTTTTATAATTACATCAAAAAACACAAAAAATCACTTCTCGTTGCTAAAAAAACTTTACAATAATATAGACGCATAAGGTTTTGTCATTTTCTCAGTTCCATGTTTTTTGGGTTGGATGCTTTCTGCAGAACTACGTCCAATTATCCGTCGTTTTTCAAAAATTACATTGTAACACAAATTATACTGCATTGACCTTGTTATCTGAGAACTTGTGCCCTTCTTATCAATTTCCACACCTTTCCGACTTTTCTAAGTTGACAAACATTCGTGGACCGGTCGACTTTGAAGTTTGTACTCTCTTATGGTGGAGAAAGTCCAAAAGAAGTTTCTGAGATATCGCTACATGAGAGAGTACTATAGTACATTATCCTTGACTTTACCCAACCAAGTTTCTCCAGGGTATGCTTGGCTACAATAGTCTAGAGACTAGAAGGAATGTGTATTTGATTTCACATTTTTATCGATTGTTGCGCGGTATGATCGATAATCCTGAAATTATGCAGAGCATTGGTTTGTATGTTCCTGATAATTACATTAGATATCGTCAGCATAGATTGTTTCACATTCCAATATACAGGACCAACCTGCCGATGGTTATGCCTGTTGGAAGAGCCACAGCTATGCTGAACAAAATCGCTTTGGGTATTGATATATTCCATGTGTCTGAGGGGGTTTTCCGAAGCGGGATTCTCCTACACCTTTGACCAGATTTTATGTTATTTTTAATTTATTAAATATTTTATTTTGATATATACATATTATCAATAAATAATTTGAATTGAATTGAATTACAGGTAAACACATTCGTTCGTAATTAAAGGTATAATTTATATAGAAGACAATTTAATTTAATTCTCAGCCACCTTCTTTGCGGCACAACTTTCACATCCTCTTCCAGAGCGACCTGGTCTCCTAGACTTGTCGTCCAAGCTGGCAAGTGTGACACTGCTCAGAGCCAGCAGGCCGTCCACCTGTGCCCGCTCGACTAAATGAGGGTAATCAGAAAGGTAGGTGAATCAAAAACAGAGCATTTAGCCCAGCTGCCGCGATTCATCACCATGTGAATGCGCCTAGTGACACGGCATTCATCTCCCGCGTCGCCAAAGGCAGTTTTGGAGCGTGGGATCCCGTGGCGACCCTCGCGAGTGGATCACGGCTGATGAACGACTCCGGAAAATGATGTCACACGGATCGCGCTTCGATTTGGAAGCGGCACGGGACATCTTCTTCGGTAGCGTCGTGGAAGAATTTGACAATGTCGTTGAAGACGATATTATTCTACGTTTGCTGGCATATCGAGAGCACATAAATATTAATTATACGAGTCTCACAGAGACGAAGCTATTTATATGGGAAACGTTTACGGAAATCTTTATAGGTTGGCCCACGGTTAATGACCTATACGAGCTGGCTGACAATTTTCCACACATGCGCATTTCACTTTCAGACCACTAGTCTTGCTTCGTATGACAAATTCCTATTGGCTATAAAAGCATTCAGGGTGCCTTTTATCTTATTTCCCGCAGCCACATTATTGTGATATTTATCTCGGCTTTGCCGTCCGTCCCTACTATGCAGGGTTATTCGAAAAACATTAATAACCTCGTAGGACTAAATTCCTGCATTGATTACGAGTCGAAAATGTTCAAACAGCCATGACCATGAGATAGTATCAATAGTTGTCGAGTTATGCAATATCAAAGGTATCATTTTTTTCAATATTTGCAACTTATATAATATCGATTATGAAAAATTCATTCGTTTCAATATAAGATAAATAAAATGATAAAAACCCTGCAGAAATTCCAATTGGAATTATTGTGTTTGACCTGTATTAAAGGGAGTGAATTTTTCATATTCGATATAAGTAACTGTAGTCTAACGTTATACAAAAAACAAGTCAGAAATATTGAGGTAAAAAATGCAAAATTTAATGTCGCATATCTTCACAATTATTGATATTAGGTCATGGTTGCTTGAACATTTTCGACTCATAATCAAGGCAGGAATACAATCCTTCGAGGTTATTAATGTTTTCCAAATAACCCTGTACACTACATGAAGCGGGAGCATTAATATAAAAAAAAATTAAAAAATATTTTGAATGTAGTCACCGAGGATAACTAATTTAGAATGTACTGAAATCAAGATTATATAGGAAATAAAACTCTATCTCTACTAAAATCATGTTTTAAAATAACTAAAAGCAGAGGAAGCAATATCCTTTTTTAGCTAAACAACCCCCAATAATATGTCACTTGAAAAAATGGTTGCTTAATACTAAAGTGAGGGTTGATGTCAATTTTTGACTGAAATATCCAATTATGTAAATCGCAAAAGCAGCATTGTCCACTACTACAATACAGCAATATCCATATTTAAAAGAAAAAATATATATACTTATACTGGTGAAGGAAAACTGAGCTGACAACTGTTTAAAAAAGATGTAGGTTCGTACCTACATTCCAAAGAAATTTCATTGCGTGGTGATAGGTGTTTAGTATTTATCTCAGAAAAATTTTAGCGTCTGCTTTTATACCACTCAAGCAGGTGCTTGCTGACCAGAAAACAACAAGCATGACTTTTATAAGTTTAAAAGTCCTGGTTCTTGTTCTCGCTGCACGCCTCTGCCCTCAAGTAACCTAGGTAGAAAATATACGTCCTAAAATATATAACCTAAGGCCAAGAAGAGATGTCCTAAATATAGGTATAATTAAGAAACAATGGAAAGTGGTACGTTAAGTGGAGGCGTAATTTATTTGTTAGCTTGCAGTTAATTTTAGTAATGGTAGAACGCCATACTAACCCGTATGAAATATGAAGACAATAGCCTAAAAGCGAAGTTCAGCTCGGCGAGGAACACCTGTGTCCGATTTATGATGGCTGGTCATTAGGGTCTAGTTTTTCAGTTGAAGTTCTGAAGGTAAGACTACATACAGACTATACATACAAACAAACATGAAGTAACGTTGACTCCTTGTCCACAATTTGGCACCGCGTATGGTGCCAATATGTCCGTCTTCTTTAAAAAATTACTACGAGCTTGGAATTTCGAAACAACTCTGAAAAATACAAAGTTAAAAGTATAACGTTTTAGTAAATAAGTCATGATTTATTAGTAAAAAAGACGTTTTTACTTAAGTTTTTACTTACTCTACTTTACTTTTTACTTGATAAAGATGCGAACAATTTCATGTTCTGCCCACCACAATCGCCAGAGTTTAAAATAGTACCATTAACTGCCGGCAGGGGAGATATTAAAAAATGTTCAAATATTTTTGAACATTTTTTTTATATCGGCCGCAAATAGACAAAGTAACTGACTCACTGACAAAACTGACCAGCCTTTTCCACAAAATACACGAAATCACACCAAAGACCGTAAAAATTCTGAATTACCAGGCATACGTCAAGAGTAGAATAGAATATTTGATACCCTTCTGGGGAACCGGAAACAAAACTAACCTAAACTCCAACGACAGCAAAACAAAATATTAAAAATGGTCTATGATCTGAAATACCAGACACCAACTGAAACTGTATACCGTATAACACAACAATTAAACATCGAAAGCATTACAAAAATCGAAACACTTAAAATCATTCACAAACTAGCAATTGGCGAAATACAAGACGAAGACATAAAATTAGACAAAATACACGAAAAACAACCAACACAACACTAGAATGGCTCAAATCATATAACACACGCCAAAACTAAAACAGGACAATCCCGACTAATTTCCAACGGACTAAAACTACACAATGACCTGCCACAACAGACCAAACAACTGACCACTAACAAATTCAAAACAGATGTGACAAAAATATTAAAACTCGGCCAAATATAAAAAAATTCCTTTGTATCTAAATTATATTATTATATTTTCTTATATTGATCATGTAAAAATGTTACCCATTAACCTCCTAGGTTTCCATGACTTTTTAAATAAAAAAAAAATATATTTATGCTATGTTACGTGGGCCGCAACATTATACCGATATGACGGAAAAAATGTATTCAGGGAAAAACAGTATTGGTTGA
Source organism: Agrypnia vestita (assembly GCA_016648135.1). Classification (NCBI taxonomy): domain Eukaryota; kingdom Metazoa; phylum Arthropoda; class Insecta; order Trichoptera; family Phryganeidae; genus Agrypnia; species Agrypnia vestita. The sequence continues at coordinate 19,401 of JADDOH010020270.1, read as the reverse complement.
AACCCGTTTGATTCAAGATTAGGGCGCTACCACTTGTTTAATCAACAAATATATTTTTTTAACTATAACAGAATGATAATAATACTTATCGCTTATCAGCATACCAGCCAATACCAGCTCAAATATTAACAACAGCTTATTTCCGTATATGAAATTTATTTTCATCTTGTCTCAAAATACAATAATAATAACTCAAAACTGACGTTTATCCAAGCGTTTACCGTCGTAAAAAAAATTGATTAATAAATTCAAACGAAAACCAACACCTTATTACAGACTAGCTGGTCGTACCCGGCGTTGCACGGGTTAAGGATTAAGTAAAAAATAAGTTTGTGAGGGAAAACAAAGGGTCCGCTGTTCTCTAAAAAACAATGTTTCCATCTAATGTTAACATAAGTTATTGTAACATAACTGTAATACTTAGATATATGGTATCGCAGACTTTTTTGTAGATATTAATGTCCTCTATAAAACTGTAGTACATTACTTTGCTCTATTGGCAATAATTTCTTCAGCGTACGCAATATAAGGTTTGTTTTCGTAATTTTTTCACATGTTGGGTTACATTATCGAAGTTTTCATACGGATCCCTGACATTTTTGATAATATTCTATAGCCTATGTTCATCAGGGATAATGTAGAATTCTGAATGAGAAAGAATTTTTCAAATAGGGCCAGTAGTTTCGGAGCCTATTCAATTCAAACACACAATCAAATCTTTCCTCTTTATGGTATTAGTATAGATGTAACGAGGAACGAAATGATAAAAAGAAAAAATGTCCAGAGTTGCACGGATCACATTGTGATGGGAAACCGTAAATACATGATCAAAAATACAAATAAAAAACAATACCAGTTTGTACAATACAAAGGTTTGGACATACCCAAAATATTGTGTGAATTACTTGAATGATAAAAAAATGGAATAATATTTATAGATTTTAAAAAAGCATTCGATATACTGGAACACGAGATTTTAATGACAATAATGGATGAATGTGGAATACGAGGACCACTAAAAATGACTTAGAAATTACATGACAAACACAAAACTTACGGTGTGCGGTTGAAACTATCTAGGCATGTTTGATATAACAAATTCGTTCTTAGAATATTTTGAGTTTGTTCAAATCTTTCAGAACAGTGCTGGATTTATGTCACAGAGACATTATTAATCAATTAGTGTATATTATGGATATCTCACAGAGACGAAACTGTATTAATTATGGGAAAGTAGGTATATAAGTCATTTGGGTGTACACAGGACTTATGACCTGTATATTATAGATATCTCACAGAGACGAAACTGTATTAATTATGGGAAAGTAGGTATAGAAGTCATTTGGGTGTACACAGGACTTATGACTTATGGTATATTCTATCATGGGTGGAAATGGCGAATGTTACAATTGTGTAAAGTGATCACTTAAGCCAACCATAAAAAGACAGGTCATAAGTCCTGTGTACACCCAAATGACTTCTATACCTACTTTCCCATAATTAATACAGTTTCGTCTCTGTGAGATATCTATAATATACACTAAATTCGTTCTTAAGCCATAGAAATCGCCGGTTTTAAAATGGCAGAAATTTGTTTTTTTCTTCACGCGTATTTCAAAATATTCAAAACTTTACCACGCCAGATTTTTCGATCACCTTCCTGATAATAAATGTGTTTCGGGCCGCATAAGAAGCTTGACGGGCCGCAGGTTGAGTATGGCTGATCTAAACGAAGGTTTTTATTGAAATATTTCAATATTAAAAAAAAATGAGGGTAAACAACACTGTTTTATTCCACTATATTTATTTTTAATTGTTAGATCGTTTTCGGGATTTCTCCCATTGTCAATAACAACACATTTACAACTAAATTAAATATAATTCGAGACAGAATTTATAGGGATTGGATGTGTGTAATGGTGGTGGGGTCAGGGGCGGGGTTAGAATGGATAGGAGGAGGTTATGGGTGGTATCTGGATGTTAATTATGTTCCTATTATTTATTTTATTATTATTTATTTCTAAAATCTCCAAGATGTCCATTCTTCTTCCTTTATTGCACACATGTAATAATTTCGAATCAAACTTATGTCCCTCCATTCTGGCATGCTCTGCCATTTCTGAATTTAAACTAAAGTTTTTTTACGGCTCTTTTATGTTCTTCAAGTCTTTTCTTTATTTTTCACTTTGTCCGATATAAACCGTATCACAATCTCCACAACTTAATTGATATGACGAAATATTTCAGTTAATGTACGTAGTGCTGCCAAGGAAAGTGCAATCAGAGTTTAGCGTTCTCATTTATTTCCTTTTAAGTCATTTTAGTCTTGAATCAATTCCTCGTATTGAGGACATGAACGCATCACGGCTACACCCGGTAACGGATGTGCTAAAATCCCCGCACATATTTGTATTATTAATGTACGCGTGACGGCTGTGCGTATTGGTGGTTCTGTAATACTTACCGTCAACAGTCCGCAGCCTCTCGGTCCAGCACCCGAGGCCCGGATCTGTGCCAGCGGCGGCCGCAAATGGAACGAGACCCGCCTCGAGATGGGTCCAGCTGGGCGGAAGACGCCGCCGGGGGTGACGTCATCGGTCACAAGTAAATTAACGTCTCGAAAGTCGAGATAATGAAATGAACACACGAGCAGCGCATCGACTCGAATGTTGGTTAAATTGGTATAAACCACGGCCAGATTTCGGGTCCACCGGTTTCGAGACGTGCCCGTCTCTTCGTAGGGACCAACACTACACCACCACGTTCACAACACTATACACCACAACCATAGTATTGTTATACATTCATCAATATTTATTTTATCAAATGCGTGATAATAATAATAATAGGTCTTTATTTTAGCTTGTTGAGAATAGATTCTCACCTCGCCATATAGATATACAGGGTTATTTGTAAAACATTAATAACCTCGCAGGACTATACTCCTACCTTGATTATGAGTCGAAAATGTTCAAGCTATTATGACCTAACATCAATAGTTAAGGAGATACACGACATCAAAGTTTGCATTTTTTTTTCAATATTTCTGACTTATTTTTTGTAAAACGTTGGACTATCATTACAGTAACTTATATCGAGTATGAAAAATTTATTCCCTTTAATACAAGCCAAATAAAAAAATAAAATATTCGACTTTCAATTGGAAAACATTCCAATTGGAATTTTTTCAGGATTTTTATCATTTTATTTAACTTTTATTTAAACGAATTAATTTTTTTTAATCGATATGAGTTACTGTGATGATAGTGCAAAGTTTAACAAAAAATAAGTCAGAAATATTGAAAAGAAATGCAAACTTTGATGTCGCATATCTCCATAAGTATTGATATTAGGTCATAATAGCTACATTATTTTCGACTCATAATCAAGGCAGGAATATAGTCCTGCGAGGTTATTAATGTTTTCCAAATAACCCTGTATATGCATATAAGTAAAAATAGAAAACCAACAACATACGTACAAGTAGAATAAGACATAAAAACATGTCGAAATTAAAAATAAAAAGTAGAAAATAATAATAAAATAGATAAATACATAAAAAATAATGGAGAACAGTTACTGTTGCATAATTAGTGTCCATCTTTTATGCATTGGGGAGTCAAGCCACACAGCAGCTGCTTGAATAATGGAGTTGCTAGACCCCCACATCCTCTTTCTTGCGCTAGCTATCTTCAGTCGTTGGAGAGCAGCAAAGCCTTAATAATAAGATAATCTTATCAAGAACTAACATGCACTAAAATCTGGTAGGGGTTTATACTAATTTAACTAACATTCCAATTGTAATAATTTCGTTGTCTGTCTATCCGACCGTCGGCGTCGACTTAAATTCGTGTAACGTCCGTAATTTCGTTCGAATTCACGGCTAAAAAAACTTAATTAAACGGCCGGAGATGGGGCTTGAACCCCGGGCCAGCAAATCCGAAGGCGGCAACTATAAATATACAGGGTTATTTGGAAAACATAAATAACCTCGCAGGACTATATTCCTGCCTTGATTATGAGTCGAAAATGTTCAAGCTATTATGACCTAAAATCAATAGTTAAGAGATATGCGACATCAAAGTTTGCATTTTTTTTTCAATATTTGTGATTTCTTTTTTGTAAAACGTTAGACTATCATTACAGTAATTCACATCGATTACGAAAAATTCATTCGTTTCAATACAGGTTAAATAAAACGATAAAAACCCTGAAAAATTCCAATTGGAATTTGAAGATTTTTATTTTTTTATTTGACTTGTATTAAAGATAATGAATTTTTCGTATTCGATATAAGTTACTGTAACGATAGTCCAACGTTTCACAAAAAAGAAGTCAGAAATATTGAGAAAAAAAATGTAAACTTTGATGTCGCGTATCTCCTTAACTATTAATATTAGGTCATAATAGCTTCAACATTTTCGACTCATAATTAAGGCAGGAATATAGTACTGCGAGGTTATTAATGTTTTCCAAGTAACCCTGTATACTAGAGCTTATCAAAGAGGCGAACCAATGCTCCGTCATTTTTGGCGGGTAACACAGATCGCGATATCCGTATTTCTCTGTAAAAATTTCTTTCCAACTAAAGATGTCGCATTAAAAGGCCACAACGCAATAACGAGCACCGACCCCGTTATTATATCGTGAGTAATCCACACATTTATGGAACAAACACACGTAGCCATGACTAATGGTTGATACTATAAATTGGCCATTAACTCTAATAAACTAATGAACGCGATTCTCACAAGAGCTGCTAATGGGGGATTGAGTCGTGAATATTTTTAAAAGCAATTATATCTGAAATATACACTTACGCATTGCCAAATTGACCTCCAGAGGTCGCGCCGAAATTTTCTCCTCGGCGAGGCAGGCACCTGACCCGTCGACTTCCAACGAAACCACTTTACGAACTGTGGAACCCACTTTGTTGTCTTGAAATTTGAACATGGAATCTTCGGGATGCTTTAAAAGAGTATACGCCATTTTAAGGCAGTGTACTTGTCGTGAAGGGTTAATTTATGTAGCAGGTTAATGGTTTTTTTTTTAAATTAAAAATTTTCAGAATATTTTTGGGGCACCTATTCCAAGCACCAAAAATATTCAATCCTCTTAACACTACACTAAAAACTTTTAGCCATAGTCTCGCGTATTTTTCTTCAAAAGTGAAACAACGGCTGCATGAAAAGGGAAGGAAGCATGCCCAAAACCTATTAAAAGCCATGATATAAACTAAATTTGAAAATACTAATCCTACAAGAACATTTACTTTCATATTTTTAAATACTTTTAATTGTTTTATTTTATTTTATTAAATATCCTATTCAGATCATTTTTTTTCCTTTGTCTATAATATAATTAATTAACACCATTATTAGATTGTAAACATTTAATTATTACTATTACTCAATTTTAATTGGCAATAAGATTGATTCACAAATGTTATATAAATACTAAATATTCTTGGACATTATACTATTGGAAGAGCACTGTCTGCTATAATACAGTAAATTACTAGTGTAGCAGGCAGGGTGTCAAATCAATTTAGTGTTTACTTGCTGCCAAGACTCTCAGCAACAATGAAAAAAGCTTAATTTAATTTTGTAAACACTGTAAATTTGGAAACATTTGTAACATTGAATAAACATTGAATAAACCATTGAATAAACTGCAAAGGCAGCAAAAAATAATTAATGTAATCATCGTTTTATTAATTTAAAATGAAAATTTCTCCACTAAATAACTGGCTTAGTTCTAGATAAGCTTATCGTTATCGTGATGTAGAGCGTTATCTTCTTCTTCTTCTTAAAATTAGGCAATTCGCCCTTAAAGAGCGATTTGTGCCATTTTACAAGTTATATATGAGATGTTGCTTAGAAAGGGTATGATTAATTATATATTTATGTCATTTACTAACAAGACTTTTGATATTATCGCTATCAGATTAGGATAGTTCATAGCAAGAAGATGGCAAATATTGGTTGGGAGTTTAGCCTCGATCAGCTCATTGTAAAGGGTATTAGAGTTCCGCCATGGTCAGGCAAAAAACATGAGTCTCCTATAGAGCGTAATCAAAAGTAATAAAGACGCAGAAAGGGGCTGAGACCCACCCTATCCCGGAACTGGTATGGAAGTGATTACTTCCTTACCAGTTCCTCTCAGCAAATCATCCCGTGAGTTTATTTATTATTGATCAAAGTTTAACTTCGACTTTCCATCCCTTTCTGCATCTGTCAGGTTTCGAATATATTTAATAAGAAAAATAATGTACATATCATCAACAATCTAATAAATAAAAAAGTAACCCATAAAAAAGTTTTTACTTTACTCCCTTTCATTGTAAAATATAACAATAATTAAAGACGAATTAAAACATATAACATAACACTAAACTTACAGAAATTTAATATATTTCCAAAATGTCAGATGTTTTGAGATGTCAAGATTTTGATAGATTCAATTATCATCAATATCGTACCTTATGAATTTCCAGCGTCAAATGATTTAGTCAGAATCAGATTTGAGTAATGTAGAATTCTTCAAAACTAAGCAGAAATCTAAAAAAAATAAATTATTATTTGATTTTTTCCCAAAAAACCCAATTTTGCTGTCATCTGTGAACCAATTGTTTTGTAAATTTTCGAAATTCGTAGTGGTGTACCTATTATACCGACGGAGTAATTCAAATTACGAAAATATTCCGCGCCGTTGCTAATCAAACTTTTCTAATAATTCCAATTTGAAAAAACCAATAAAATTTCTAAAAATCCGAAATTATACTATAATTATAATTTTTTTTCGACGAAAATTTGATAGATCTTCTTGATCGTCGCCACGAGTCTGCTTGCCAAGTATTGGATCACGGGAAAAGGGTCAAAAATCGATCCAAAGTTTTTGTTGACGGCAAGCAAGCAGACGCCACGAGTTAATATAAAGGGAGTAAATAGAAAACAATACCTTGATCTCTTATAATGCGTGTACGATAGCCCGTCAGAGAAGCAGTATTCACCACCATAGTATACACCATGGTATTCACAGCCACTCCCAAAAGGGGAGAAAGGAAGTCACAAATATATTTTGGTCCAGCTACCACCACCATGGACCAGTTGAAATTCACTCTGTCCAGGTCAAAATATAGCAAGAACACAATACTGGATTTAATCCCCAGAAGGACATCATTAGTCAAGATATATTATGTCTCGTAGAGGCGCAGCTATTTTTCATATCGAAAAGTTGGTATGATTTTTTTGGGTGCTTATAGGGCTTACGACCTATCATACGGCTAGCTTAAGTGATTAATTTACACAATATAACGTTCACGAATTTTATTTGGAGAGTGAGGCAAAAATTTTGAGGCCGAAAATTTATTTTTTACTTTTTAGTACATTTAAATACACACGTAGTTAAATTTTTTTTCATGTAATATAATTTTTTGCTGATAGCTTTTCAAATATCATGTTGTTGACGATCTTATCCGTGGAAAAATGTAATTAGAGGAATAGATTTAAACAGCGGTGGTGGAGCCGTCATTAATTATATGTTATGGTAGTAATCTGCCATTTTATTGTTAACTGCCTGCTATACTGGAGCATAGCATATTCGGAAGTGAAATCAAAACAATTGAACATGAAAGTACCATACATTTTATAATATTATTAATTCATTCCTTTTAATATAGGTAAGTCAAACAAAATGGTTATGGATGGACATTCACTGCAAATGCATATGACGGCGTTTCTGTTCGAAAATGTGGGTTTTTATTATTCATTTATATCAGAATGAATGTTATTAACAATAATTTAGAAATTATAAATATTAATCGACAGGCCGCAGCCAAAAACCTTGTCTTAGAAAAATGAATAGATTTTGATTATTTATATGTACACAGAGTATGTTTTCTTACATATATAAAGCTAGCATTATTACGATAAAACTGTACTACTTAAGAAATTTACAATATTAATAAAGTTATAAATTTGTAACAAATGTTTACGTTTTTTGAAACGGTTGTTAATCATATAAAGAGATTATTTTATATATATATATTGTATTTACGCATGCACTTTGAGTTCTCTGTCACTATTTAAAAGTTAGTTTTATTATTAAAAACACGTTAGTTACTATCTAAAAATAAAAATTCCAATACATAAAATCAATATGTTTATTAACTGCGTCATTTGTTGACATATTCCATACATTAGAATTTTTATTTTTAAATAGTAATTAATGTGCTTTTAATAAAAAACAAATACTTTTAAATAGTGGTTGAACACTCAAGTGCGTGTGTTAATATATTGTTTAAAATCATCTCTTTATATGAATTAAAAGCGTTTTACATTCATAAAAAAACGTAAAAATTTATAACTTTATTGATATTATAATTGATGTTCATCCGATGGTGCACAATCCAGTCACAACTATTTTCAAATCCTCTCCATCATCATCATCATTGATGAAAACACCACCTTGCAGCATCTGATTGGGTGTTATTTATCTGACAATTACAAAATGGTGTATAAAAACACGTAGACTAGCTCTGTTACATCCTGTATATATTTTGGTAACATAAAATCTAATCACAAAAATAAAAATGAGTATCCTGTTTATAATAATTTCGTTGTCTGTCCGTCTGTCCGTCCATCTGTCGTAACTTCGTTTAATGTGCGTAACTTTTTTATAGTATAAAAAGCCTTTTTTACTCCCTTTATATTAACTCGTGGCGTCTGCTTGCTCGCTTGCTTGCCGGCTTGTCGGGTGAAAAAACTTTGGATCGATTTTTAACCATTTTCCCGTGATCCAATCGAGCTGAAACTTGGCATGTAGACTCCTGGCGACGATCAAGAAGATCTATAAAATTTTCTTTAAAAAATTAATAATTATAGTATAATTTCGGTTTTTTAGAAATTTTATTGTTTTTTTCAAATTGGAATCATTAGAAAAGTTTGCTTACTAGCAATGGCGACCCGATAACGTCGCAGAATATTTTCTAAATTTGAATTACTCAGTCGGTATACATAATAGGTACTTCACTACGTATGTCGAAAATCTAAATTGACTGACAAATATTTTTAGATATTAATCTTCAAAGCATGAAGTGTCTTATCAAAGCTCAAAACATCTGACATTTTAGAAATATATTAAATTACTGTAAGTTTAGTGTTATGTTATATGTTTTAATTCGTCTTTAATATTGTTATATTTTACAAAGAAAGGGAGTATAATAAAAACTTGGTTTTTATGGGTTACTTTTTTTCTCCTTTCTTTTATAATTAAATTCTTATTCTTCAGGAACCGACATGTAAAAATACCGCCATTTTTGACGGGTTAAAGCTAGTGATAAAATAATTTTAAAAATCGTAAAATTTTGCGAGAGAGAGTTAAAAGAGCAGTACCTTGTTGTACAACAGCTTTGATTCATGCTGTGGGATTAAATGGGAAATTGATTTATGTTGTGGTGTTCTTTAATTACGGATGGCTTTCGTGTTATTGTCTCTCCAGCGAGAACGGGCGGAGATAATTGTTTCACACGACCGAGAAGAATGGTCTTATGAATTGTGTTCATCGTCTTCCCGAGGTTTCACACAGTCGCACGGACAGACGCAGCAACAACCGTTCCTCAGATGCTGCAGATCGCTGCCGCAGGGCGAGGTGACTGGCAGAACTGGGCTGGACAGCCTCGTGTGTGGAATGGGGTTCGAACCACCGACCACCAGATCGCCAGGCGAGCTTCGTTACCACTACGCCAACAAGCTACACGATCTATAGAGTTGTAATAAAAATTAAGATTAAAATTATTAATTATAAATCAATATCAATATATTATATAAAAAGAAACCCGTGTTTCCCTATCCGCCAAGTTTTCTCCACAACCAGCCACAACCACCCAACGGTGGTTATAGTGGTGGATAGCCCTTGGTGTCACATTTAAAATGTGCGAGTTTGGTGGAGGTGGCTGAGAGTGGGTGGGAATGGGTGACGAAAATGTGCTTTCTAGCACATTGTTTTGTTATGGGAAGGCCGCAAATGATTCAGATTGTTTCAAAATAGGCGCGACGACTATGTCGGTGAGTCTAGAAGGTTCCGGAAAAACCTGCTCTAGAAAGTTCTGGAAGGAGAAGGTACTAGAAAATTTCCGAAAGTTCTAAACTGAGTGGCGAAATGTGTTGGCGTGTCTAGAAGGTTCCTGTACATTCAATAAATTTCTTGAAAGTTTTGGAAGGAACGTTTCTAGAAGGTTCGCGAAAGTTCAATGACGATCCAAATAATGTACTGAAAATCTACGCGTGCGAAGCCGCGCGGGCACAGCTAGTTGTATATAATTAATACTCGAGGGCAAAATAGAAGGATGACGGGGAATTGGTATAGACGTACCAGTATAAATCAGCGTGCGAGGGAGGGCGTCCCTGTCGCGTAACAGAAGTGGCCAGGGTGTAAATTTATTACACAATACATAATGTACAGAATGTCTGGTTACCGGTGTCAGAGCCTTAAATAGATTTGGTCGGGCAACACTAAAGAAACGAACCAGTAATGGCGGCCGCTCTATCTGTCAACGTGTCAAACGGTAATATCGGTCCACTATTTGCTTTTTCAGCTTCGCAAAACTTTAATACTTCATTGGCAATTTTTCTTGCACCATTCCAGACTGTTTTGGATAATTTGGATAATAATTCAGTGTATATTGATAATCAAGATGTCACAGCTCCCAAGCAAATACGAAATTGAACTGAATGACAGGGCGAGGGGTTGCCGCCGGGTGCGGGCGGGGCGGGTTTTAGTTCCAAAGTCGCCGCACGCCAATTTACGTTGTGCAAGCTAATAGAAGGCAAATGTCCTGGCTGTACAACATCAGAGAATGGACCGGAATGAGACAGGTGGAGGATTTGTTGTGGGCAGAGCAGGACAGAGAGATTTTCGCAAAAGTGATCGGGGGGACATGACAAGGCATAAAAAGAAGAATAAAATAGAGAAATATACTATAAAATGAAGTAAAACACATCAAAATCGTGGCTGGCGTAGATTTAATGTAAATTTATTCATGGTGAAATGGCTAACCAAACAGTCCGCTGTCAATGTGTTGCCAATTGCAAAAACAAACCTCTAAAAAAACACTCCATATTTAAACATTAATGGCATAAAATTTTCTTTCCAACAAAGCCGATACATGGTCACTACCACGATTTGTATGTATTTTATTTCATTTTATAGTTCTATACTTTAAAAAAACACCTTGTTTGCAATTGCAATAGCTTGCAATTCTAAGAATAATTTGAATAAAAACTAATTTAAAAATTCCCACAAGTGTATTTTTAAACGGATTAGATTATTTTTTTGCGTTTTTCTAGAAACTCACCTTTTTAGAATGTTGGAGATGATATCTCAAAAACAATGAAGCTGATTTTGTTCAAATTGTGCACACATCTTATTAATAACTTTAGCTACTATATGGCCTATGATTATTTTTGATTAAATGCGCCGTTTACTTATTATAAATGTTTATTATTTTTTAATATTTTTCATATTTAAAGCTTTCAATTTGTGGTCAGGCATTTAAACAAAATGCTAGATATATTAATTTATAACCACTTACTGAGATTTTCAGTCTACCAGTTTCGAGACGCACGTATAGTGTAATTTACATGCTATATAGTTTAGTTGCTGTCCTGACGAAGAGACGTGAACGGTTGTTTAAAAATTTAATCTCAATAACTGGTTATATTCTAACTAACTTTCATTGTTATACCTAAACGTTTAACTTCGATTTTTTTAGGAAAAAAGTTTAAATTATTTTCAAATTGATCCCAACATCTAATTTAACTTGTGACATGATTATCTCCCCCCGCTGCACTCGTCATGGAGAAGGATCTTTGCGGAACAGGATATAACTCCGCCATTTTGAAATTTTCAAAATAATTCGTTAATAAAAAATACTGACCAATGTAAGCTGTAAACGATGATAATACGAATTTTATATGTGCAATAGTTACGTACATCAAAAATAAATAATTTCATTGAATTTTTTAATGCCTTAAGGTGGCGAAAATCCTTAATTATTTGCAATTTATATAAATGATGTACAGTGCAAAGACTCATTTAAGATATAAATAAAAGTTGTATGAAAGTACAACGAAATGCAGATGTGGTCAAAATATTATAATTTACGGGTTTTAATTGAATGCGTGGAAGAGGATTGCAGCAGGAAGTGAAGTAAACTGAAGACGAAACGTCGATTAATAGAGTGGCTTGTGGTTTAGTGGTCATGACGCTCGCCTAGTGATCTGGTGTGGTCGGTGGTTCGAGCTCCATTTCAGGACCCCAGCAAATTATTCCTTTTTTCATAGCACAGGTTTTTGGCTTATTTTGAGAATAACTAGCAAGAATATTGATGCGACACGGATTCCGCGTTCGCATCTCTATTAATATTTATTAAAAAAAATTACCTATACCGCGCTGAAGTAAATACAAATCGCTGCTCTATTTATACAATAGTTAATCCTGTCGTTAAGTGCAGGCTTGCGTTAGAATCGAAGCCTTACATTTACCTGGTAAGGGGTAGATGACAACAATGCGGGGTAGTTGCACCAATATTGAATTCATTTTAATACCTAGGCAATTTATAAACCCGGCTTATGTTATTAACCCACTGGCGCGACACGCGACAACACGTGGCAGGTATTTCGATTTTTTTCGATTCCTTAGCGTCTAATCTTCTCTAAGTATTCGTCATGTAGCTGGTTTTACTGCTACAAGTGCAGGAGCGTGCAGTGAGAACAGGAAGCATGACTTTTTCCTAAGCATGTATGTCTCGTAATATTCCTATCACATAGGCGTAATATTCCTACACGGATTGCCGACCTGATCTAATTTTGCTTATTCTTTAGATCACGATGGAATACATAGGTCACAATTCCTTCCTGGACATCCCATCCATCTCAGCCTAGATTAAATGGATCCTTTTTTTTATTGGAGACTGCGAAATAATGGAACCTTTCTGTCCCCCCACAAACTTACTTTTAACTAAATCCTTAACCCGAGAAACGCCGGGTACGAACAGCTAGTACCTATTTCATAATATTCTGTGAGATAAATATTTAATTTCGATTTTTTTTCCTAATATATGTATAAGTAAAAGTCATGCTTCTTGTTCTCACTGCATGCCCCTGTACAAGAGCATCAGCTCTATAGCTTTGACACTTTTAAAAACTATAATTATAATAAACATCAGACCTTATAACTGTGTCGAGCGCAACTGGCAGCACCTAGTGGGTTTTATCCCATAAGAATACCTACATGTATTTTTTTACCGCGTCTAGAAAATGTATGCAAATGAAAAAATGTGCGCGACAAGAGGCGGCATGCCGCACGCCAAAGGTTGCGCCAGTGGGTTATGGCACTTAAGCGCAAGATTCCTTCATTCGCTGCTGGTTTAAATTACATAATGCTAATACTACAGAAAATGAGGAAAATCCTTCTCCCAGAATTCTACTAACTGTATGTACGTGCACACCTTGTGAAAGGGTGTGCTGTTCTAGAATAAGGCTTCTCGGCCACTCATCCACAGTTCGGATGCATAATGAAAACGTCGTCCTCCTCGTCCGCCGAAGAGGAAGGATTAATGAAGGATTCGTTAATAAATTACCTACTGAACAATTCAGGAATCTAACGAGAGAGAGTGTGAGATTCCTGAACTGTTCAGTAGGCTATAATCAGTGCATGCTTGTCTCTGACAAGATTGACACGCATGTGGTCAATATTGGTGATAGTTTAACAATTCTATGGTTGAGGTATATAGTGTTGTGAATATAGTAGTGTAGTGTTGGTCCTGCCGAAGAGACGGGTACGTCTAGAAACCCGTAGACCGTAAATCTGGTAGTGGTTTTTACTAAGTTTACTAACATTCTGTTATTGTGTCTAACCACAAAGTTGATGCTTTAAATATTAATAATATTATTAACGTAAATTTGGTGATATAGAAAAAAATATTTAAACAGGTGTCATAGAGCTGTAGAAAGAATTTGACTTAAATCTGTGGCAAGTGCTGGACGAATATGCACTAAAAGGTTGTCTTCTCAATGCAATTCAGTCTTCCAAAATTCTTCAACTTATATCAATAGCCTTATCAAAAATTTGTATCCAATAATTACAATTTTTTTTGATTCCTTCGAACATGTTTTAGGTTGTTTTCTTGATGTCCTTGTCTTTTGATACTCTCGTAAATTGGTTTATAGCAACATATTGTATTTATGTCCATTCATAAGTCAGTTTTGAATCCTCAATAATGAATTATTCTTAATTGAACTAATATTTAATGAAGAGAAAATACTAATAGGTCTCGTCCAATTAGTTATGAAAGATTGTAAGAATATTCCAATTATTGAGGCGTGACGAAACATCAATTTTCCGTTGAGATGAATATTTTTTCTTTCATAAATATAGATCTCGCAACTCGAAGGACGATCTTGCCCCGAGGGAGAATATTCGATTAATATTTTGAAACTGGGTTAACCAGTGAACACCTTGTGTCCATAATTTTGATGTTTTGGAAAACCTATAACTAAAAATTAATACTTTAATCCACACTTTTCTTCTTCCTTGGTCTGTTTCTCTCCACTGCTGGATGTAGGCCTCTTCCATTTTCTTCCACTCATCTCTGTTTTTCCCCCTTCGCATCCAGGTTCTTCAAGGAATCCAGGTTCTTCTTCCAGGAATTTATGACACGTTATTAAAAATATATTTGTGATGTGTATCATTGTATTCCTGGATGGCACTTGACAATTTAGGATTACTACAAAAAGAAAAGTAATTCGATTGTTTTTGTTTACGTGTCTTGGTTTTCATGGGGATGTTTTATGCAGATATATGCTTACATTTATTTTATATTTTCTCTTCTCTTCCTGTCTTCCTCTTTTTAAATGCTTTTATTACACGTTTTTATTTAACTCTATTTGTTGTGGTGGAGTCTTGTGATTGATTTTTCACCAACTTCCCGACTACCTAGAGCTCTGAAACTTTCAACATTTACGTCAAGTGAATTACTGTACATTATAAAATTATTTTAGACATGATTTGGTTAATGTTTCGATTAAAATTAATAATCACGTCACTCACAAGCAAGAGCTGCAGAAACAGCTGAAGAACATTCGAAAATTTGTTTAAAACTTTAAAATAACGTGTTTAATATTATTAATATTTTTATTATTTAAAGCATTAACTTTGTAGTCAGAAATTTTATTAAAATGTTATTTATGTTAGTATATGACCACTTAAAATGACTTTGTCTACCGGTTTCGAGACGTATTCCGTCTCTTCGTCAAGACAAATACTACATTAGCATGTAAATATCACAACACATCACTCCACAAAATACTCTTCACATAGTGTTATTCTAAATAAGTGCATGTTGGCTTTTAGTTAGAGTAACACGCATGTGAAGGTGTTGGTGTGTAAATGTAAAAAATACTATGGTAGTAGTGTGCAGTGATATTTACATGCTACTGTAGTGGTAGTCCTGGCGAAGAGACGGGTTACGTCTCGAAACCGGTAGACAAAAAAGTCATTTTTAGTGGTTATATACTGATATAAATATATATTTTTTTAAATATTTGGGTGATGTTGAAAAATCGGAAACGTAAAAAAGCATGTCTTTTGATTTATTACAAAGTAGGTCCAAACTTTCGCGCATGGATATCTTGTCATTGGACCAAATGTCCATGGACCTTTTGTTACGTCACGATGCCGTGGTGGCTCCAGTCTGAAAATCACCCCAGTGTCCAGTGCTGTGCGGCGCGGTGCTGCGCGCCTCGCAGACGTCCGGGCGCCGCGTCGAGCAGGCGCTAAGGCCGGCCGCACTTTGGATACGAATTACCTATTACGTACGTATTCATACGATTATTTTCGTACGTATTAAGCGCGCACATTGATTGCGTCTTGCGTTGGTCACGATCAGTTACTTTTCGCATTTCTCCAATAACGTTTGTGCCAAATGAATAATCTGTATCTTCTGGAAAACTCTATTATTGCAGACTTAAATAATGACAAATTTCATGACTATCTATCTGATAGATTCACAAATGCTGGGAAGAATCGAAGTGCAACGAGAGCTCAAAACGTCGGAGAAATATTTAAAAGTTTTTCTGTTCGAAGTACATAATTATACCTCACCTTCATTAAACCAAATTATTTAACTTACAGGTATTTTCAGTTCTTTAGAGATTCTCCGCCACGATCACGTCATCATCTCCGTCACGCAGTTGCATCACTTTGGTCCCACAAACATTTGTGATCACGTGTCAAATTGACAAATTTTTCATTATCCGTCGTACGAAATTGTAAAAATCCGGATCGTGTCGGACGTCGCATCTATACGTGCGTACACGCACTACTAAATCGTGTACAGTGTGCGATGTTCAGTATTACTCGAAGGTCAGCGATATACTTGCGTATTCGTACGCATTAGTGATGGGTCGTCGACGTATTTACCGTTGACGAAACGAGACCGTCCACGTCCGTCCATCGACGAGACGATCAACTAGTTCAATTCGTCAACTTCGTTACGCGGACGTCGCGGACGTTCTATCTAAACATCGGGACGATGGTCAACTGTCTACGGTTCGACGCGACGCTGCTCGACGGCTCAACCGTTGGCTATTTTTATTACGTTAATTTTTAAAATTTAAAGAAGTTCGAAGGAATATAGTTTCGGGGAAAGTAAAACCGCTACTACAGCGCAAAATTGGGAATTCACCGAAACGTCGTACGTGCACATCGCACAAATCAAGTAAAAAATTATAGATAATACCTTATTAAGCCTTTCTCACCCTACGCATGCATTCAAATTTCAAGTCTCTGTCATAGTTTGTGTACATAGATCTGCACTCTATGGTCGTGTACTTTAGAGTTGAAATGAAATTACCCGTCGAGCCGTCTATGGCGTCTACAAGTCGACAGCGAGAGATGAGAGAGAAATAAACGGAGACGTTTTGCCTTGCTCTCGCTCGTTGCTTTGCACTATGTTGAATCTCGAATCATCCACCGTTCATGCGATAAACGTAAACCGTCGACGCGTCGACGCAACATTAACGGTTGATTTCAACTAGTCCTTCCATTCAACGCCCATCCCTAGTACGTATACGTACCGCTCAATTTCGTACGAAAACGCATGCAGTGTGCGGCCGGCTTAATTTTCGCTGCTGGGAGCGGGAATTAGCCCACTTTCGGGCGAAAGGCAGACGGCACCGCCGCGGGCCGCCCGGAACGCGAGCGTGAGAAGCACCGCGAGGGTGATGGGGAAAGTTCGGCGTTCGTAATCGCGAGCGGCCGAAAAGAGCGCGCCCGGCCGGCGGTGATGCGCTGCGGCATCGCGGCGTGGGGTGGAGCCTTGCGAAACCCGTTTGACGCCGCGCAACGCGAAGTGTCGAGTAATAAATAAAAGTAAATCTGCGCGTAACATAATTGTGGATTGTACGTCTGTAATTAATTTGTCTTAAAATATCAGTGAAACGCGTGTAAAAATGTACAACTGGTATTTGAAAGAGGATTAAAAAATGTTTACCTGATTCATATTGATGCCGGACAATATACATAAAAACAATATACTAACCCATAAAAACCAAGTTTTTGGGGCGTTGGGCTCGATTCGGGCGACGCTACGAAAGGGAGTAATAAAAAATTTCGAAAAATCCAAAATTATACTATAATTATTAATTTTTTTTAAACGAAAATTTGTTACATCATTTTTATCGTCGCCACGAGTCTGCCTGCAAAGTTTCAGCTCGATTGGATCACGGGAAAAGGGTTATCGATCCAAATTTTTTTTCGACACACAATCAAGCAGACGGTACGAGTTAAAAGAAAGGGAGTTTTTATTATACTTCCTTTCTTTGTAAAATATAACAACAATTAAAGACAAATTAAAACATATAACATAACACTAAACTTACAGTAATTTAATATATTTCTAAAATGTCAGATGTTTTGAGCTTTGATAAGAAACTTCATGCTTTGAAGATTACATTCTAAAAACATTTGTCAGTCAATTTAGATTTTCGACATTCGTAGTGAAGTACCTATTATGTATACTGACGGAGTAATTCAAATTTAGAAAATATTCCGCGACTTTATCGGGCCGCCGTTGCTAATCAAACTTTTCTAATGATTCCAATTTGAAAAAACCAATTCTCAAAGTCCGAAATTATACTATAATTATTTTTTTTTTTAACGAAAATTTGATAGATCTTTTTGATCGTCGCCACGAGTCTACTTGCCAAGTTTCAGCTCGATTGGATTACGGGAAAGGGGTCAAAAATCGATCCAAAGTTTTTTTTGACGCCAAGTCGGCAAGCAAGCGAGCAGACGCCACGAGTTTATATAAAGGGAGTAAAAATATATTTAAATTATAAGACACTCTTTTTATTTTTATTTTATTCGGTAATCCAACAGGGAGACACCATTGCTTGGCAAGACAAAAATACAAGAAAAATATTTAAATGCCTCCTACAATTGAAGGATAACGCAGATAGACATAACCATAGATAAGTAAATTTGAAAATGACAGATACAAAAACTTTACAGTTTTATTTAACAGATTGTTCCCAATTTAACTTTAACATAGACACAAAAGGGCTCGTAATGAATATAATATACATGATCGGGGAGGGGGACGAGTTTCTAGTATCTGAATCTTAAAAATATCTTAAAAAATATTGATTATTTTATTTGTATATATCTACTTTTATGTGAGTTTTTTTTTCACCAACATTTTTCAGAAAATACCATGAAATTATCATGAAATTACCAGAAATTACTAATGGCCACATATCATTCACAGTCCAGTCTTCTAGGCTTCGTATTATTTATTTATTTTAATTTTATTTTTTTAGCCATTTTTGAAACGCTTCAACAGGCCAGAAGGCCCAATAACAGAAGCGAAATACATCACAAAACACCCAGGCTTAAGTAACTCGCATATATTAAATTGTGACCTCACCGGGAATCGAACCCGGAACCCTCGGTGTGGGAAGCCAGTGTCATACCCACTGCGCTACGAGGGCCGCAAAATACGCATCTAGGGGCGTGGTTAAGGCAACAAATCCCCACTCAGAATCTGCTTTAAGTTTGATTGATCAAATTCTCGCGTTGCCTAGCAACTAGTTTGGCGGCCGGAGGCTGCATTCGGAGAAAGTAGTAACCGTGCGCGAATGCGTGCGTGTGCGCGCGTACGTGTGTGCGCGTCTGTAGTGGTGCGGGCCAACCGACACTAGGGACAGACACGTAAAAAAGGTATTCGCAAAACCTGAAAAGAAAGTACGCCATGATCCGATCGGCCGCCTTTTGATTAATGCCTCTAAATCGATCGCATTTATTGGATCGACACCTTCGGCAAAAGACTGGTTGTTTCAT
>JADDOH010020269.1:0-15349 GCA_016648135.1 Agrypnia vestita | reverse complement strand
CTCTCAAAATTACGTAAAAAATCAATGTAGATTTTCTCATTAGCGACATCTGTGGGGATTTAGGGGAATGAAAATGGCTTTGTACAGGCCGCATGGAAAAGGCGCTTACAACTCATATATGAAAGCTTTCCACGCAATTTGAACATATATACAACTTCCAAAAAATGAATAAGCATGGTATATTCTATCATGGGTGGAAATGGCGAATGTTACAATTGTGTAAAGTGATCACTTAAGCCAACCATAAAAAGACAGGTCATAAGTCCTGTGTACACCCAAATGACTTCTATACCTTCTTTCCCATAATTAATACAGTTTCGTCTCTGTGAGATATCTATAATATACACTAGTCTATATTGAAGTTCGTATCTTAATTTCGTCTAATTTTTAAGGCATCTTTAAAGTGAAATTTTATGCAATTGCATTTGATACACGATGAATTAACGATTCACCAATCAAAAGCTTGAATGGCGATTTTTAGAGTCATGACTTAACCAATAACAATTCGTGAAAGTGACGACATCGACTTTGAAAATAGTTCTATGAAAATTGCATATTCTCAGGGATCTGATTTCATTATATAATTGTGATTAAATTGGTAATGTATTATTATGACGATTGAATTATGTATTCACTGCTTGATTTTATCCTTTCTATTTAACCAAAATGCAATTCGGTATGTGGTGCCGTATTTAATGTATACACATTATACAATAGATTATTTATTCGACGATGGAAATTGATAGAAATTCAAGTATGGGTTGTACCTATACCTTGTTTTAGAACACAGTTGGATAGAATACGTTCAGCTATGTTCCATCGCAAGGCATATAATACAGAATGGTTTTTTTATGTACTCCAAAGAAGTATAATGTCAAAGGCACGTAGTTAAGTATAAGTACACAATTTTTTTATGTTATGTTGTTAATATTATATGATTTTAGATATAATATGATAAAACGACGATATATTTGTCACCATTTGTCTAAAAAACTTGACGAATATGTGTCGCCGTCAAAGCAGACATCGCATGTTCAAATCATTTTATGAATTTGTTGATATTTTCTCACATTAATTGGTTGAGTTATACTGAGGTGGACAATATAAAATTTTGTAATACAGTAAAACCCCGATAGTTCGAAAAACCACGGTAATTCGTAATTCAAAATAATTTTTATCCCCTTGCACCATAAATCATTACATGTTATGTCACATAATTGATTTTTTTTTAATTTGAGGAAATTGAAAAAATATTTCAATTTAATTCGCAAGTGAGAATAACAAATATATATTAATATCAGGTAGGTTGGTACCTTATTAATAACTACTTTAGTAATAAATATGTCACAATATTGCATTAGCATAAGGAATATTACATTTTCGAAATAATTTCTTGTAATATGTAAAATACAGACGTTTTTCAAAAAATTGATTACTTTTTTCATGATTTTTATGATTTTTGGCGAATTTCACAATCGCATCGCAATTTTTTATATAATTTTTGTACATTGAATTTTGAATTAACTAGGTTCTACTATAGTAAGATATTTTATATAATAATTAAATATGATAACCGCCCACGGGGTTTATCAACAAGAAATTAGTGGGATTTCGTATAGCAGCATCTCTGCTAGTAATCAGCGCTAGATGACATTGATGTCCTCTGATTTTTTATATTTGGCAATGGGAATTCTAAAATAAAATATTATTTTGTCAGAAATTTAATAAAAGTTATTTAAAAACTGATATCTGAATTATACGATATACAGTGGAACCTCTCTGGAAATGCTCTACATGTCATTCGTTAATCCATGTAAATTCGGGAATATTTCAGCAGAAATTCAATGTGAATGTAAATAATCCCGATCTGACACGATTTCCAGAACAATAAACATATGCGTTTGTTTGTATTGAAGATTAATAATACTAATGTCTGCGAACGTTTCGTTTCGTGTAGTTGAATTTGTCGTATTCAAATTCAAATTGTATAAATAACCTTATCTTGGTCTTATCTTTAATCTTGCTGTGCTAGGTGAGTACATTATAAAATAATTTTATTACGTTTACACGTTTAGAAGGCTAACTCTATTTCGTATTTGGTGAAAAGATCATTCCAACATCTGACGTACCACTATTCACAACTATTTATAAGACATATATGTGAGGCCTCTCCTCGAATATGCCTCTCAGTTCTGGAATCCATACTTTGCTTAAGATAAAGTTTTACTGGAAAATGTTCAGAGACGAGCCACAAAATTGCCCTTGGGTCTTAAAAATCTGGAATATGCGGAAAGGCTGAGAGTATTGAAACGCCCACTCTTCAGGAGCGACGAGCAAGAGGTGACCTCATCGAGACATTCAAGATTCTATCGGGCTACTACAATATTCCTAATGTGACAGATATGTTTGCATTAAACACTAATGTGGGCCTTCGAGGACATCACTGAAGTTGAACAAGTCTCGGTTCTTGTGTAACATGCATTAAGCAATAGAGTGGTCAATATGTGGAACAGTTTGCCTGAGGGTATTGTGTTTGCAACCAGAGTCAAACAATTTAAGAATAGGCTGGATATTCAAATGGGAGACAAATATGGACCTATCAGCTTAAGCTGCCTGCCCATTATCAATAATAATAATAATACACAAATTTGATTAATTAATTGCACAACACTACAAACATCTGAACAAAAGCACATATTCTGAGAAAAAAAAATGCTAAAACTGCTTTAAAAGATCAAGCTTGAGAGCGAGCCTTTTAGAGCAGATTTTAAGGCAGTTCTTTTAAAAGCCTGTTTGTTATTTCGGGCAGAGCTCTTCGAAGGAGATACTCCGCAAGGACCCGCATTACATTCTGAATGGTCAGAAATTATTTGACACACGTGCTGGTGTAATATATTCTCAAGGGATCGTGGTTGTAGGAGGCTGAGAAAATTAAACATTGAAAATCAATTAATTAATTTTTAATAAAATTTAATTCGCACTAATTATTATCACTAGAATATTCGCGAATTTTGTCAAGAAGGTCAGCGAAGAGGGAAATCCGCATACCCAAGGCCGTTTTATGCGCAATAGCTTTCACATCGGCCCTACGCTTTCGCCACCCAATTTGGCATTGTTTTAATGCTAAAGCGGTCATCCTCGCTACGTCGCTGACGCTGTGTACGCGGCGCGGCGAGGCGACCACACAAAACCTCCTCGCTGTCTCTGTGGTGCAAGAATGAGTAAATTATAATTTATTAGGTGAAAGTAAAACAAAAGTGAAATACAAAATATAAACAAGAGATACATGAAATGCATTGATGTACAATGTTCATGTAACGCAGCAGAATAGAAGAGTACACAAGGTGAAAATAAGTCAAAACCAAAAAAAGAAAATTGCACGTGATATAAAAACTAAATGAGAGTATGCATGATGAAAGTAACAGAAGAAAAAAAGTAACCCATAAAAACCAAGTTTTTATTATACTCCCTTTCTCATTTACTAGTGGAAACTGGTTTGGCGCTTAACCTACGCGTTGGGCTTCGGTCGAGCGACGCTATGAAAAGGAGTAACAAAAAATTTCCAAAAATCCAAAATTATACTATAATCAGGTTCCGTGTCTACCAGACGCGTTGAAATATTTTCATACAACTTAGTAAGTTGTATGAAAAAAATATTAAAAATTTGAAAAAACTAAAAATTTATTAATTGTTTTAAACGAAAATTTGACAGATCTTCTTGATCGTCGCCACGAGTCTGCTTGCAATGTTTCAGCTCGATTGGATTACGGGAAAAGGGTTAAAAATCGATCCAAAATTTTTTCGTCAAGCAAGCAGACTCCACGAGTTAATAGAAAGGGAGTAAAAAAAAATGTACATGATATATAAATTATGAGTACATGTCGTAATAGACAGTGGAATACATGTGATTGTTTCATAAAAGGTCAACAGGATTAAAATCAAATACAATGTAGGTATGTAAAGGAAGCATAAAGTCTGTCTAGAAGGTCACTTCTCAGGTTTGCACTAGAAAACTTCGCATGCCTTTCTATGGTCGCGGCTTTCACTTACCACCAAATATGGCCCATGTTGCAGTCGTTTCGTGGAGCCGATAGATTGTTCTAGGTCTTTGAAGAAATTTCCTTTCTAGAACTCCTTGATTACGCGCAGTTCTTTCCGTTTCTCCCTTCTCGTGAAAATGACAACAGGACTCAAGCGTGTAACAAATGCTCGTCATAGATACACGATGTTGACCTTGGAACCCGTGCACTCGCCGTAAACCTGTTAAACTAGTCTTTATATTATACTCAATACTGTTTGCAATTTATTTATCTTTAAGGCACTATATTTATATATTTTATGATTTATTATTTTTCATTATTAATTATTAATTAACAGTAAAAAGTGTATTGTATAATATTATCATATTCAAATGTTCACAAAATATTCCAACTTGTATTATAATGTCACTAAATGTCTATTTGGGTCATCAATGACCTGTTGACGGTCTGTGTGTTAAAAAAAATAGAATTGAACGTATAAATGTTACAATTGTATGATTCCATAAGAAGATATAAGAAAGGTGATCACAGTAATCAAGGATATAATCGTCGTAGGCACGCAAAAGGTACCAAGCGAAATTCTGGCGGAATATTGGAAAGAAAGGCCCAAAGAAAGAGCGAATACGGAATACTAAAAATTCATCTCTTAGCCTCTTATTTGTGTAACCTTGTCGAAATACATTAATGTTATCTGGAATAAATATTTTTGTATTAACGAGAGAAAAAGAATAAATACAGATATAAATTTATATTAGAATACTATTTAACAGAATTTTTATTCAAAAAACTGTACATTGTCTTTGTATAAAAGTCTTCTGTCATTTTTGGCATAAAAGTTACAGTGGTTACCATGTCTTTTCTTTCATCTTCATCAATGATCAAATCAAGAAATAGTAATTTATTAAAAAATAAAAATATTTTGCCTTCCAGTTATTGTTAATTCGGTTATTTTGTTTATATTCGATAATAATATCAACAGTCCCATATGTACGAGTATACTATCGAATCTGCGAAAATTAGATTTTCATTTTACTATCTTAAACAATCCAATTTACTCTATATTTTCGGAAAATGTTAAAAACAAAGTTGAATTTTCGTTTCAAAACAGCATATACTGGGTTATTTCGAAAACATTAATAATCTCGCAAGACGATATACCTGCTCTAATTATGAATCGAAAATTTTCAAGCAATTATGTACTTATATCAATAGTTATGGAGATATGCGACATCTAAGTTTGCACTTTTATTCAATATTTTTGAATTATTTTTTGTAAAACGTTGGTCTATCATTACAGTGACTTATATCGTAAATGAAAAATTAATTCCACTTAATACAAGTCAAATAAAAAAATGTTGTAAAAAATAAGTCAGAAATAACAAAAAAAATGCAAACTTATATGTCGCATATCTCCATAACTATTGATGTTGTTAGGTCATGGTTGCTGAACATATTAGACTCATAATTAAATCATATATGTATAATGGAAAAATAAACGTTTTTTAAATATTATCCGAAAATTTGATAGTTTAAAACAGTAAAAGGAAAATTGAATTTTCACAGGCAAATAATTCATAAAATTTTATTACGTTTGAATTCTTAATTACAAAATGTTATCACAGAAGTGCTTTATATTTAAATCACACGATATTGAATACCTGTTACGAAGTTAAAACAATGTAACAAAATTTACCATCGTGGCATAATTTACCATAATACGAGCGAATAAAAATTAATAATTTCCGAGTCGGAGAATTGCCTGCGAGATTTGAAAGTTTCACAAGTAATGGTTAAGTTTATTTAATATTTAAGTGAATTCTGTCAGTCTCTGTACTTTACCACAGTATTAGATTATTTACTTATTGCAAAAACTACCCCAGTTGGCAAAAGAAAAAATAGCAGTGGAAGAAAAGAACTTTAATAAAACCGAGTCATCGTCGAAATCATGAGTTTCCTTCCCATCCAGGTATTTCGTAGATTTTATTTAACTAACTAACTTACCATCATGCTGTTTCCCCGTGGGGGTAGGCAGAGAGGATAGAGCGCCATACTCGTCTGTACTGACATACAACTTTCGCCTCATTCACAATCATACATCTTCGCATGCAAGGTCGGCGGTTGTTGAGGCTTCTAACGGGCTTCTTACACCAACATTTAAGACCACACATCAGCCCTGATGATGGACCCTGCAATGGGATCCGAAACGTCGGCCTGAAAGGTCGTAACAACTCGGCATAATACCCCAGTAAACACAAACTTGAAGACTCGTACTTGAAACTTGAAGACTTGTACTGCTAGTTTTGCGTCGGTAGACATATTTCTATTAGAAATTATTGCATTCAAAGTACCATTCACCCTATTCCCCGCAGTCACTCTCCTCTTGATATCTTTCTCAACGTTCCTTCTTCTATCGAACGTATTTCCCAAGTATACAAACTCATCTACTTGTTCCAAACATTCATTACCTACTAGTATTTCACACGTTGTCTTATTTTTCTTCTTCTCGAATACCATCCCTTTTGACTTGTTTACGTTCATAATGAGGTCACTTTCCTTGCATGCATCATACATCCTGCTAACATTTCATTTTTATTTGCGAGTTATCCCACCTGGAAATTTTCCAAAATTTTTTTTTTGCTTTATCTTATAGCTTGAAGTTCTAAGAATAATTTTATTTATCATTCTTGCAAAAATTTAAAAAATCAGCTTAATAGCAGTTTGAAACCAGCGTGGTAGATGAATTATTCTTTTGCGTGTTTCTCTAAACTCCCCTTTTCAAAACCTTCCAAATGATATCTCAAAAACATTTAAGCCGATTTTGTTCAAAATTTGACACATCTTACCAATAACGTAATCTAAAATGTAACGTATGATTTTTTTATAAAATGCGCCATTTGCTCATTGCGAATATTTAACATTAATTTTTTTAGAAAAAAAAGAAAAATTATTTTCAAACTGTCCTCATTTGCATAATTTACGTATTTTTTTTCGATACGCTGCATCGTAGAAATTACATTACACTGCATTTTAACAAGAAAATAATTAGCTTTTTCATTTCGGTCAAACCCGACATGAGATTATCCAAAAGGTGCGCGCGTCACGGGATAGAATCCGGGACACATATACCTAACTCCTCCGTTTTAAAATTTGAAAACAATTTGCAAAAAAAAAAATATTTAGCAATGTATGCCGGTAAAATTATGACGGTAAAACAAATTTCATTTACTCAGGCATACAATTTTTTAACAATATTCCAATCCGAATAAGAAGTATACAAAACACAAAACAATTGAAAAACAAATTAAGAGAACTCAATTAACACAGCTAGACACCATTATCCCCAAAATCAAAAACATTTCACTCCATTACTTCATCCCATATATTATACAATGTACAATTATTATATGTATCAATAATTATATGTAAGCAAAGTACCTCGTCCGAGCACAAGAGCAAAGCTCTTAATTAAATGGAGAGGTACTATGTATACCTATGTAAAATTATGTAATAAATGTTGTTGTAATAGTTACGTAATTTTTTTAAAAATTTGAATGTATTTTTTGATGCCTCCGGGTGGTTAAGCCCCCAAATATTAAGCATGGGTAGTTAATTTTTTTTAATGATTAGAAAAAATAAATGTTTAATATAAAATAACTATTAATATCATATAAAACGAGCATACGATAATGGTGAACAAAATATATTCAACAATTTTCACTGTCACCATTCATCGTAAGAGACCAAGTTTTTGATTTAGTTTTAAACTGTTTAAATATCTGAGAACATCGGTTTAAATATCTGAGAGCATCTCAGACAAGGAAAATTGATATCCAACATTAAATAAACAGCGGGATAAAATCAGGAAACTTGTTACTTTGCTTTATGGAAATGGCTCTCTTCATAAGAATTTAAAGATGAAGCCATATAACGCTGACATAGCCGTTCGCTTTGTATGGATGTGCAGTGTGAAGCTTGGGTCTCTAATTTAGGGCAAGAAATTAGTAAAATCTCCCAAAAAGTGTATAATTAAATATTTAAATAATTTTAAATAGGGAAATTACTGCATTAGCTATTCACATAATTGCAGTGGCGTGCAGTGGGTATAAACTTATGATGTTGTGATATATGTTGTGTTATATGCTGTGACCGACTATATACCTATATTAAAAAAATATATGTACGTATATACCTGTAAGGGTATTTACATTTTTAAAATTTTTTAAACTGTATATAATGAACTATTTTGAGAAGCTCAATCTACAAACATAACTGCACTATAAAAGAAGTATTGTAAACAATATTTCATAAATAAATAAATATTTTATTTATAGGTAATACGGCAAAAATTTTCAATATATTTCGAAGACGATTTATATATCATTAAATCGGGAATAATACTAATTTCAGATATATGTTTATTTTCACAGAAATAAATCAAACATTTTATGATATCATCGATGGCAATGTCGTCGTAAATAATCATGGTATGACGGATGGTGTTGGTATTTACATTCACCATAGAAATGACAAATAGAATTTACACCGAAAGTTTTGGGTGGAATTTGTAAAAAATAACATTTCTGCAATGACGTGCGCGTAGTTATCACTTGGCATAGGACCTTTCGAAGAAACACGCTATTCCATGAAAAATTTACTTGACTATTACACAAAACTCGCAGCATAGAACTAAGTAAAAATACACGGTTCAGGACGAATTTTTTTCTCGACTTGACTAGATTTATGGAACAAATTTGTTGGGCGCAAACAAGTAAGAAAAATGAAGAATTGACATGAAATTAGGTACAGAAAAGTCGGAAATAAAACTTCTAGCCGTAGGACGAATTACGGCTAGAATTTTAAATCCGAAAAAAACAGATATGTCGCGTTAAACAGAAAAGTCAGAAATAAAACTTCTAGCCGTAGGACGAATTACGGGTAGGATTTTGAATCAAATTTTTCTTAAGATAAGGATTATTTAATTAATATTTGTTTCCCAGAATCTTTACTAATGCACAGCTTTTTTGCTTGTGTGCGCTGCACGCCACTGCATAATTGGATTTTGCTGTCCTTGTTGACTTGTCGGGCAGTTTGCTTGTAAGGCGTCGGCTGTCGGGTAATCGGCTGTAAGGCAGTTGGTTTTCAAGCGTTTGTCCGGCATCCGAATGAACGTATGCCTCGCCAGATATCCAAAAGAAGGTGAAACACGGAGGCTGCGGTGGACGAGATGTGAAGCGAAAGCAGACGAGACAAGTCAACCGGATAGAGATCGACGGGAAGAAAATGGCGCAAGTGATAATATTAATATCTGTATAGGAGATTGCTCTGCAGATTGGAACACAATGTCAACGGATGGCTGGCGCTCTGTAGTGACTGTAATCGTGGACTTCCAAGTCCCTCGAGGCCGCTAAAGAAGAAAAAAAAATAATGAGAAAAAATTATCATATTATCACGTGTCGTAGCTGCGGAAGGAATTAATGAAAACGAAATGAAATTTAAATGAAATTTATTAATTACTGATTAATTAACTAATCAAACGTACAAAGTCACTTAACACTATTTAACTTAACGCTATTATTTAAATTAAACTATTTCGTAAATTTATCACTCGTAAATAGACGCTTTTTAATCGCTTTAATACTTTATTCACTAGAACATTCCATCCAATTTCCGCATTATTCACTCCAGTTTCTTTTGCTACGTAAGAACGTTCCAGGTTATTCGCTGTCAAATTATAGCTCGACTGGCCACACTGGCCTCCACAGCTCGCGGCTGCCTTCGCTTCTGTTCCGCTGTCAAGCGCGCTAAAAACAACAAAAACGTGCTGAGATCGAACTTTCTAGGCGTTCCTAGTGTTGAGCAGAAATTTCTCGTGGCTTCCAAGCTTTTATAGATGTTTCTCGATGCTTCCCGAAAGCCGTAAATTACGATAGGCCGTTCTGGAATCTTCGATAGTGTTGTTGTGACGTTTAATAGAAGTGCGCAATTCTTTTAAGCCTCGTTACTATATTATCATTACTACTATCTATTATATAATACAGTGGAATGGTTTAAATAAAATAATTGTAAATTTTCTTTATTACATATTATAAGTTATTTTACATGATATGCACACCAAATCGTAAATTCACTTTGTTTATCGATAGTAATAAATATATTAAATGAAACGAATTTTTGTCCTTCAAAAACAGAAAATTCCCTCCATCAATATTTGTTCTTAGCATTCCATATTCTCTTATCAAGAAAAAAATAAATAATAATGGTAATACTTTCTGAAAAAGGTTATTTGAAAAAGAGAAAAAATGTAGTAGGAGAGAGGGAAGAACAAGCCGAGGAAGAATTTTATGTACTGACTGACTGATGTAGTAGACAGGGGGCGGAAGCTAAAGATACTAGCGGAGATGCGGTTCAAATGAAGAGAACTGCAATAACATCCCTTTATATAAAAACGATTACAGATTGTGAAATAACAGTAAATAGTTAAAAACTCTGAATTAAGGACGTCTGATTTTATAATTATATTGTTTGTTTATGGTAAGTTTTAGTAACCTGAAACCTTTTTCCAGTATTTTATGAAACAGTCGGATGAAACTGTGAGTTTATCTCTCCCAATACGGGAGTGTCCCGATGGGAAGGACCCAAAAGAAGGAACGCAAAATTATGTGTTGAAAGAAAAAACTTTTTTCACGTGTTCATGAAAAACTGAAGTTCTTACATAGGTTCTCTTTGATTTTCCTCTATGGCTAGCTAATTTCCAACGTATTTGTTCTATCATTCATTTTCCCCAATAATTAATGCTAAGAATTATACGATACTAACATTTACAAACATATATGTATTAAATGTTAAATACATTTTATTTGCATAAGCAAATTATTTCATCGTGTTTGCTTGGCTTAGTGTTATAAGGTCGTGGGTTCAACCCACATCCTGAGAAATTCGCAAGTTGATTCAGATTAAGCGCTAAGCTTGAAATGAATAATAATTAAGTCTATTTGATACGAATACTACAACTAAACTTCAAACTTCTCTGTAAAAAAATGTAAATGGTAACTTTTAACGGGATTGAAATAATAATTGTTATTTTTGCAGTTTTTATTCTATTTAAAATTGATAAAACAGTTTTTGATAAAAAAAAACATGTTTTTCTTATCCCTTAAATACATTAAATTTGAATTTTCATTTAATTTTTACATATCCGACGTTCATACCTTACTTGCCTTTAAATAACTATGTATACAAGGGATATATTCTTCAAATAATTTAAATAAAACATCGTTAACATGTCTGATCTGCTATCTTGTTTAAAAATCTCCGTTAATTATTGGACCTAGAGTAAAAAAGTTAGAATATTCGTGTACACTCTTTGATTCCTGAGGTCAGTATATTAATGATTTTTTATAAAAGTGATTGCAATTTATTTTTTGAATTGATAGATTCATTTTATAATATATATAAAAAATATGTTTAAACAAAACATATTTTATATATATTTTAATATATTAAGCCTCTTTATTGTTGTCATATATAGTGTTTACCGGTTTCGATTGTACTTAACCATCTTTAGGATGGTATGAGATATACTAACCTGAATACAACCGTTTTTAATTTGATTATTTTGTAACAATCTTTTATACCTTTGTTCTAAGAATACAATTACTAATTTTGTCCACAGAGCGATAATTATTATTCAAGATAAATTATAGAGGTCTCACAGAGACGAAGCCATTTATATGAAAATTGTCTCTAGCATTTTCTATTCAAATATATAAAATAAACTGATTTAGAACACATAGTTATACAACTTTCAAAATTTTGATAATGTGTGGATTTTCTTACGGTGGAATTGGAGAATGTTGCATTGTATAAAGTGATCGCTTAAGCCATACAGATCACAAGCCCTGGGCTACCATATAAAGGCTTCCATGCACGTTTCCCATATAAATAGTTTCGTTTATGTGAGACTTCTATAATTTATCTTAATGAATGCTTTAGTGTTTGATTTTTATTATTTATTGATTTATTTATCTCTAATGCTTCTACATTAATTGCGACTTAAGTTGTTCGATTCTTCCAATGTAATCCCTACCTTTCTCCCGCCCCGTAGCTGATTCTCTGTCTTTCTCTGGTATGCTTTCTCTCACTATCTATATACTATACTTCTATATAATGTAATTGTCTGTACTTAGGTTAGTTTATATGAAACTATCCTGAAGTTGGTTGGATGCAATATAAACTAGTACGTACATACATAGTTTATGTTGCAATAAAAAGGCTTAAAATTTATTTTTTATTTATATTACATTATTATGTCAATGCACAAGTGTGATATCTTAGACCGGCTATGGTAGTGGTAATGTTTTTTTCTTCTGCTGTGAGGTGCAATTAAAAAACCGGAATTATTTCAATAGTTTTTTTTTTTTTTTTAAATAGTGATGCGAACACGGAATACGTGTCACATCAATATTCTTACTATTTTCAAACTAAGCTAAACGCTTGTGCTATGAAAATAGGACTAACTTTTATTCAGGACTTTTACAACAACACTCTACGCTAAGGCAATCGCTCGTGGCAGTGCGTCATTCCACAAAAAGCGCACAATCTGGAATGCTTGCCGTCCGTGAATTCACGCGGTCACATTCTCGCATCTTCCATCCCGCTCGCGCACACCCTGACATCCATGACATCGAGATGCATTCAATGTTTGATTTCTTTGAAAATGTGATTTCTACATACAATTCAATTTAATTTATTTAAAAATATTTACATTACAAACGAAGTGTTCAAGGCATATATATTATGAGAGTATAAATATCTAAATAACAATATTTAATTAATTAAATAAAAATAACATAAAACTGGTCAAAGGCGTAGGAGAATCCTGCTTCGGAAAACCTCTTCAGACACACGGAATATATCAATACCCAAAGCGATTTTGTTCAGCATAGCTGTACAAGCATAACCATCGGTAGGTTGGTCCTGTATATTGGAATGTACATACAAACCAATGCTCCGCATAATTTCAGGATTATCGATCATACCGCACGACAATCGATAAAAATGTGTAATCAAATACACATTCCTTCTAGTCTCTAGACTATTGTAGCCAAGCATACCCTGGAGAAACTCGGTTGGGTAGAGCCAAGGATACTGCCCATACTCTCTCATGTAGAGATATCTCAGATTTTATGCTCCACGAACCATAGATTGACTTTGCACCCCTAAAAATAAAACGATCTTCAAAATAATCAATTCCATAATGGGATTAGTGAAACGGAAATGCAGCAATAGTTTATTGGTGTAGGTGCATACGCACCCACCGTAGAGGTCATCAGACAAAGTGCACGAGAACGCCGGACCATCAACCCCGCGACACGTTCAGCGGAACTCACCCATACACAGAAGAAGCGGACGAACCGACACACACACACACATACAGACGTGGCAAGAATGCCGCGTAAACAAAATAAAGGTACATCAAGTACACGAGCTCCCGATGTAGGCCATCGCGCTGTCAGCAATACCTACACACAAACAGCTAGAATTCAAGAAAGTTTAGGGAGAAGACGGAGAAACGGACGCAGAGACAGACGATAATGAGACTAGACAGGATGACGAAGATGAATATGCCGCATATTGCAAACGTCATTTTTAATCCAAATAGCTTATTGTTTTAGTGGTTAAGATACTTATGGCGTCATACAAACCATAAATATATAAATATATAAACCACCAATCTGCTCCACACACACACACAAACGTGGCAACAATGCCGCGTAAATAAATCGAGGCACAGCAGGTTACATGAGTCTATAGAGGTCTATTTAATCGCACCATCAACAATCCACACACATACACACAGATAGATTTAAAGAAAGTTATAGCAAAATATGTAAAATGCAGCAAACGCCCTATACGGGCATGTCAGTCTGCCATCGACCTCCGGCATAGGCCGGAGGTTCTAGTCCATCGACTATCTATCATTGTCTTTGTAATCGTACTTATGTATAACATTTCACGACTTTGGAGATTTCCTGTCACATGACGTATGGTGACCTTAAAAAGCAGCTTCTCCAAATACAGCATACACCACGCTCAACCAAAACCCCCCAAATTGGTAAAAGTTTAATTTAAAATAAATACGAGTTTTGTCGATCCCTTGCCCATTGGTGTAGGTACGCAACTACACCCGGTAGGTAACATTCTAAACAGTATTCACGTTTAATCCGGGGATCGGAGTGTACCCCCGTTAAATGGAATGTCCGCCGGCCCTGCCTTGGACCGCCAGGACTCTTTAATCACACGATTTATGGCTCGACAAGGAGACACGGAGCCTCATTTATAACAAAAGCAAATTTGTTTTAGTCGGTTATGACCAATATTCGATTTAACGCGTACCTACTATTTATTTATTCAATACTAATGTAATAGGCATGATGACAGATTTTGAAATAACTTTATATTTATTTCATTGCTTTACTTTTATACATTTGATAAGGCTTGATTTTAGTATGCCTGTCTCACTAAAGAGCTCTGTGTTGTATTTTTTTTTTTTAATAATTTTTTTTTTTTTACATCTCTGACCCACAAAACATCACATTGATATTTGTCTGTAGGTGCATCAATAAATATATATATATATATGTTAGTTCTAACTACTTTGGGGGTAACCCGCGTCAAATTCTGGTTGTCAGGACCAGTCGTCTGCCGACGTTTCGAACAGATCTCACTGTTCATCTTCAGGGCGCCTTGTCGATGAGCTGCTTCTCCAAAAAGCGTACAACCGTTTGGGTCCGGAGCTCACCGTCAAGTGAGAGTTTGAAAAATTCTGCGTCAGGTGTTTGTGGAGGAGTGGGTTTCTCCAGCGACGCCGTTAATGTGTTTTGCTCGGCTTCTAGTAATCCGTATATTTACTTTATTATCGTCATTATACAATATTGAGAAGGTTGGATTTTCTAATTGCTTCGGTGTTTTCATCGTGATTTCTGGTTTATTATTATTAATATTATTTGTATTAGAAATTTGATTATTATTATTAAGAATGTTACTCCATGCGGTCGGAAGTCGAATGCTATCGTCTCTGTTGTTCATTATATTATTATTTCTTTTATTTATTTCAATTGCCTCTCTGTAGATTCTAAATGTTTCATTATTGAGGCTGGCAACTACTTCTGAGTTGTCGAAGTCTATTTTATTTATTTATTTTATTCTATAATTCGACTGGTCCTGACGACCAGAATTTTACGCGGGTTACCCCCAAAGTAGTTAGAACTAACATATTGTACCCGTGAAAGCCTTAGATTTAACATATA
>JADDOH010020267.1:0-17342 GCA_016648135.1 Agrypnia vestita | reverse complement strand
ATGTAATTATAAACAACGATGCTTCGAACAAGTGAACTAGTATTTGTATTTTGGGAAGTATGTTTAGTAAACGGCAAGGCTGAGAATTATATCTAAAGGGAGAGTACCTCTGGCGTGAAACAACTTTAAGTGGTGCACTAAAATGCAATTATGGCCAATAAGAATCTGTCAAAAGAAGTCAAGACTAGCGTACCTAATGGCGTTTCTAGTGGCCAACCCTTATGTATGGAAAGGAAGCCGGGAATTGGCAAAAGAGGAAGGCAAAGTAGACTGAATGCGGTTTTGAAATGCTCACTAAGACGCTGTGTGGAACTCTTTGGTCGATAGAGTGAGGAATGAACAAATAGAAGTGCAGGCAATGCTGGTCTTTGTGTGGTAGATAGAATACAGAAAGGAGTGCTGAGATGGTTTGGTCATGTGGAACGTATGAACGAGGAAAGGATGGTTAAGAAAATATATGAGGCGAATGTTGAAGGCAACAGGAATAGAGGGCGTCCGCGAAAGACCTGGCACGATCAGGTACTACAAGTATTTGAGGATGGCCCTGTTAAAAGCCGCAACAATCGTAGAACGTGTATGAGAAGATGTATGAATGTGGCCGAAGCAAAAGTGGTGTGCCAGGATAGAAGAGTGTGGCGTTCAATCCTCTCTGCCTACCCCTGCAGGGAAACGGCGTGATGGTTAGTTAGTTAAAAGCATTCTTTCAATTCTCCAATTTGAATTTCGAAGTACTTTCTGGTAGGTTCTATTTTACATATGTTTCGATTCGATTCGAGTTAGTTTGCTTAATATACATTTAGTGTGTTTAGATGTTCTGTCTTATTTTAAATTGGCTTCTTTGAAATAAGATTATTGATATTTGGATCCAATGATGTTATTGGAAGACGAAGAACTGCATTTATCTCAATGTTTGATGCGTGTTTAAATGGCTGTGAGAGATGAAAAGCCCTTTCCATATTTCTCTGCGGACCAGCGAAATTTCTAGCGGACCACCACTTTGACGACCGCTGATCTACAAACCATCTAGATTAGACCATCTAAATTCTGCATTCTATTAGAGTATATATGTGATGATATGTACATACACAGACATCATGAAACCAACGAACCTAGCCGGTAATCAATAATCCTCTAGTGCCTAAGTATTTATCAGGGGCGTGCACTCCGTACCACTTTGTATCAAGCATAATAATTTAGTTGTCTGTCTGTTTGTCCCTAACTTCCCGTAACTTCCGTAATTTAGTTCAAGTTCACGGCTAAAAAATACGAAATTACGCGGTTGGAAGTAAGGCGCGAACCTCGGTCGCGCAAATGCCAGCGCGGCTCCCTAGCGATATTGCTACCACCACCTTTCCGTCGACAATATACTAGGGCTTAGCAAAGATGTGAACCATTTCATGTTTCGTGATTTTTCATGCACGGATAGTAACAAATAAGCGCAATAAATATACCTCTGGCGCCACGCGATATATTTATTCAGGTATTTTTTTTAACAAAACGTGCCTCAATTTCCCAACAAGATCTCTAGTGACACTGCAGCCATCGTACATTTACTTCATCGATATTAGTATCATAAGCTAATTGCACGCCACTGGTATTTATGTAATCAAGATGAAATGTTTACAATAAAATTGAAATGATTTATGATACAAAACAAATATTCAATTAATTACACAATAAAACTTACCAAAACAGTTGTCGTTTGCTAACTTGTTTGAAGACCACAACACCTAACCGACAGACTGAAGGACAATGCAGGCAATTAGCACTCAGTATAGCATCTCGCCACACGTATTGCGAATGAGTAATGTTGATTAAAGATCGATGTTAAATAGGTTTTTACATATCCGTTTGTCACAACATCAGGAAACGTTTAGCTTAGGTATACAATAAGTAATAATTTAACGTCGAACCCACAGAAAATACCGACATTGTTCAAGCGTTACACCCGAGGTAAAAACGATGACAGGGAAAGTATTTTTTTAATAAGACTCAATCAATCAACCACACAACCGTCCCCTAGGAGTCTGTACTGAATTGTGGTATCCCAACAAGAAATTTGTAGCTTCGCTGCATCCTTTCGATAACAAGTTAATGGCGATTTTCGTTGCTATGTGATTATGATGGAGGAAAAGGTTTATAAGACTAGCCCGGTGGTTCCCAAAGTTGATAGGACCGGGACCCACAAAAAAAAATTTTTTTCGGGACCCACCTCCTGCCTCACATTTTCCCAATTCATAATGTAACCATACGAAGGACTGTTCAATTAAGAGAAAAAGAAAAACCTCAAAATATAATCGAAATTTTTAATTGCGAAAAATGTTAATATGTGATATTTTAAAGGGAAGGATGAATTTGTTGCCTCTTTTAGCGTTGACTTCAATTTTTGTCATTTTTAATCGCAGTGAATTCGATACCTCCAATTTATTTCTGTATTTAGTCTTAATAGAAACCATGGCAGAATATCCCACTTCACATAAGTATGATGTAGTGAAGGGGAGGCGGACTTTCATGGCTTTGTCAGATAAGCAGGGATAAGTGTCAGCAACTGAAAGCCAGAATTTCGCTAATTGCTTGCGATTAAAAGTATTTTTCAGCGACGTATCTTCTGATAAATCAATAAGCGCTTCACTTGATTTTGTTGACATTTCAGTCGGTATGTGATCTTGAAATGGATTTCAAATCCAGTTCATCTTGTTGAACTTTTTCATCTCTTCTTCGAATTGGCGTTAAAGTTATTTTTCAACTCTGTTAAATGAGTGAAAATTGCAGACACTACATTGATATCTGGAATCTGGAAGCATTTCATTATCTATAATAAACACGACACGACCCGGACGAGACGTATTGCGCTGTGTTGTGACTGCGACCCACCTAATATCCACTCGCGACACATAGTTTGGGAAACACTGGACTAGCCAGTAGATCAATGGCAATGGCATCCTATAGAATATTGTCGTATTATTATTCTCATCTTATTCTTATGAGCTTCATAGACCTAATGGAATGCTCTGGAATTGTCACATTTAATTTAATTTTTATGTCTTTATTTAGTTAATAATATGTACATTATAATTAACTAATATTACATATAATATATTCAGTTATAGTTTAATTCTATTTTTATTCTATGATGCGACGTCTGCATTCCTTCTTAATATTGTCACAGGACGTGGTTGCGGGAGAAAAATGAAAACACTGGAAGTCAATTGGCGATTTATTAATGAGTAATTAATTATTTTATTAAATTGACAAAGTCGCTTAACACGAAGTAAATCAGTACAATTTTCTCGAATTCACTTTTTTTGAGAAAGGGCTTTTTAAACGAAATGCAGTGTTCTGAAGAAGCAAAAACGATACAAAAATATGAATATGTATTTGCAGACATAAAACAGGTATTATAATGACTTATCTAAATATAATGTCCATTTCTTACAAAAATGTGTCTTCACATTTTAAAAATGTGTGTACATTAAAAAAATTGCATTTAAATTTATCAATAATCGGATGATTTAATTTTCGATAAAATTTTGATTAATAATTAAAAAATATTGCTCGATTGTTTTATTTTTTCCTGAAGTGTATAATTGAATATTCAGTAAAGAAAAATTTTCGAAATTTTGACGACACAAAATAATTTTTTTTCAATGCTTACATCCAGTATAGTGATGTTAAGCCACACCCGTAAAATTGCATATTTTACCTAAACCATATTTAAGCATATTTGTGCAGAAAGCAACCAGTGTCCGTAATATATTCATAAAAAATAAATAATAATCGACAAATAATTATTGTGATGATCACAAAACCCCATTTTTATATCTTTAAAAAACTTCATAACATGTCCTCTTGAAAGTAATTGGTACAAAATTTGGTATCAATCTAGTATTTATTATTTCAAACACAAAGAATCTTCCAGTGGTGAGGTTTAATTCTTGACAATTTTGACAAAAATTTAAGATTTCCCAAAAGACAGTTTGATTTTTCTGTAGCTTGCTACTTTCTGTATGACTGTTCATTTGAAGTTTGACTAGTGCGTCATAAAATAGATAATGAAGACCAGACGATTCAATTGGACCGAATAGATGAATATGTTTTAAGAATCCGGAGCCATCAATTGTAGCTGCCTTTTCTTTGCACCGGGGGAATTCCGGCCGTATATCTAGACAGTCACAGAACAGCACAGCTGGCTTGATCAGAGATGAAGCTGGGAGATCCGCTATCGATAAAAATTTCTAGAAAACCTTTATGGAGAGCATTTGTTTCAACTAGGAAGCGGACATGGCCAAGGAACAATAATGTAAATATGTTTTCTTTTTACTTTCAATCGTCATCATGCTCTACAATCCGGTATAAGTCTTAAATTCCTCGACAAAACACCTCCAGCGTTCTCTGCATTGGGCTGCCTCACTCCAAATGCTGACATCAAGAAGAGGACAGGTCATTATTTATATCGTCTAGCCTATATTGATTATTTTATTATTTTAAATGTTCATTAAAATAAGACAAGAATAAATTTTTGGAGGTAGTGTATCATCCTTACGCTCTATATCGAGGGTAAAAAGTCAAAAGGGCGTTTACTTTACAGGTGAGAAAAATAAAGTTCTGTCAATGGTTCTTTTATTAGATTTCCTTATTTGTTAATGCTTTGTTTGTCGATGTTTCATTTATTAAATTTCCTTATTTATTAGATTTCCTTATTTGTAAATGTTTTGTTTGTCAATGTTTCTTTTGTTAGATTTCTTTATTTGTTAATCCAAAAAACATATGGAAATCGTTTAATAATAAAAAAAATATTGACAAAATCAGATTGACTAAACATTATTTTATAAAGTTCGAAATAATCACTAACACCTTTTTGGCTTTCTAACCTCGATATGATCCAGCCATTGAAGTCTCCCGTATTTTATAAATGTGCTGAGTTTTGATCCATCATATCCTCACACTTTCAAAAATTCTCCTGATAGTCCTTCATCTAAATATAAATATATATAAGTGTTAATTCATCTTTCTAATGCTATCATTGGTCTCATAAAAGTTGTTCACATAACTATCTTTTGGACATAATGCTCAACTTCTGTAGGTGATAGTGTGTTTTGTTTTTTTTGTTCAGGCATCAGAGTATGTTAATTGGTGAACTAGCTAAAAGGAGTAGTGTCCGGTAGTAGGTAGTGGAATTTGACTAATAGACTTAATTTAACCACTGGCATGTTCACTCGACTCACTACAGGACACAATTCTGAATGAATCACGTAGAACTTCTTGGGATTTTTCAATGTCGATGTATTTCGCGTAGGCTAATTATTGAATAGACTTTTTGAAAAGAGTTCCCGTGATGTCAATCTTGGAGTTTTGTAGTAGTATAGAAGTCAATTTCATGTCGTTTTTTTAAATATTTAATACACAAAATTACTCGCTTTACATACATGAATTTGATCTTTACAATAATTTTAAGTTAACCATGTTTATAAAAAATACACACAGGTGATTGGAATCTTGGTAGAAATTATTTTATTATTACCATGAAGTGTGATAGATGTAAACGAATACGGATTTTCTAGTGTTTAGATGTCACACATTATTGATTACAAAATGACGACAAATTGTTTTTTAAAAATGTAAATGAGTGCCAATAAATTAGCTAATCCATTCTATTTCATGTTAATTACGTCATCAGTCGGATTACTATAATATTTAAGTGGTGTATTATATCAAAGTTCAGGGTGTGACAAACTAAGCAGGTATCCGTGCAATCTTTTTGAAAAGGGTGTATAACCAGGCTAAAGAATTTGCATAAAATTTTAGCTTGAAGAGCGTGAGACATGGTGACTAATTACTAAATTTTCAACCATTTTATACATCTTATCTTGGTTTTGATAAACACCCGTGTCTTTTATAAATTCGTAGTTCAAAGTTGGATTTAAACCAAATTTTACATAAATTACTTTTTGAACTCCGTGCAAAACTTAAAACACACTCTGGCCTCTCCATGGCTGCCCTGTTTCCACCCCTGATATAAATGTGTTTTATGTTATATATTTATATTATAAATGTGCCACTAGTTTTTAAATTTTTTCTAAGTTGTTCTTTAGGACCCTGAAAATATCACACCACCCAACCCGCCGTTACATTGGACTAAATTTTGCGTAAGCCGGTACTCTTTGGACCTGCGAAAAAAAGGAGAGCATTATTTAATTGAATTATTCAATAAATGAGTTATGAAATCATTTAAAAATAAATGTATATTTTTCACAATTACTTTTGTTTAAAATTAATACTGAATACGAATATAATAAATCTGAAGATAAAAATGATGGTAGATATGGATATACTCGTATATACGAAATTATAAGGAATTAATAGAAAAGTAGTTAATTAACCTGTGTAACTAATTAAGCATCACGTTGTTTCCCAGAAGGGTAGGCAGATAGAATATAACGCCACACTCTTCTGTCCTGACTCACCGCTTTTGCCTCGTCCACTTTCGTACCTCTTCTTATGTAAGCTCTTCAGCTGTTGAAGCTTCTCGCAGAGCCATCTTCCAATATTTGATTTATTTTCTCATGCCGGGTCCTTCGCGGACGCCCTTCGTTTCTGCTGCCTTCAACACACGCCTCATAACTTTTCTTTACCATCCTTTCCTAGCTCATCCGTTTCACGTGGCTAAACCATCTCAGCGATGCTTTCTTTATTCTATCTAGTACGCTACAGTCAGCATTACATTACATTAATTTACTATTTTATCATACAAAGACTTTCCATACATATGTCTAAGCGACCGCATTCAGTCTATTTTCCTTATTTTTGTCAATTACAGGTTTCACATCTATGAAGCGGAGAATTATGTACCACTTATTTTATTTCCTATGATAGATTGGCTATAATTGCATTCAGTGCACCATTTGTTTCCCGCAGTCACTATCCTTTTGATATCATTTTCAGCCTTGCAGTCTCTACTATGCTTCCCAAATACAAAAACTCATTAACTTATTCTAAGCATTCATTGATTTCCATTATATCACCCTTAGTCACCCTTTCGTCTCTCATAAATACCGTCACTATTTATCCGTATTATTCCTTCCGTATTAGAGCCACCATACACTGTTGATCAACTTCATTATTAGCCACTATTACTGTATCGTCTGCGTATAGTAGGCAGGGTACAGTGTCCGTAGTAATAAGCATAAAGATAAAAACAACACGTAGACATACAACTTTGGGCCGGTTGTTTCAAGTTGGATTAAAGTAAGCGTTCGTTTAAAGCATAGATATTTACG
The DNA here is from genome assembly GCA_016648135.1 of Agrypnia vestita. Taxonomy (NCBI): domain Eukaryota; kingdom Metazoa; phylum Arthropoda; class Insecta; order Trichoptera; family Phryganeidae; genus Agrypnia; species Agrypnia vestita. Next base: position 10,065 of record JADDOH010020267.1, on the reverse strand, counting down.
AAAACGGATCGTCTGATTGGTGGAGAACGCAAAAATCTATGCTTTAAACGAATGCTTACTTTAATCCAACTCGGAACAACCGGCCCTTGGAGCCAGATTAATTAAAATTAATACAGAATTGCACCTTAGAGACATTTATTAGAGTAATTCACTCCATTCAGGAAAAATTAAATTAACAAGCACAAACATTAAGGGATTCGCCAATCCGGAGATCCATTGCCCGCAGATACAACCACGGTAATGATCCTAACAAATTAAGTTACGGAGGAGACACTCCTACATGAGTTATTTAATATAGTACCTCATATTTCCCGACATAAAGACGCCTCCATTACGGACTACTGGTTCGACAGCATTGGCCAATGATGTCAGCCAGGTGTTGGGTCATCTAGCTGCCAGGGACGGAGCTCGCTCCTTCAATAATGTTAATTATGTGCATGTATTCGCATGTGAAATGCTCCTACGATTACTAAATATCTCAATGACTGCACTGACTGAATTCTGACGGACGAATTTAATGATAAGGCCACATTGAGATAGGACTCAGTAATTAAGAAACGAGTTTAATTTCTTTACCTATCATTCCACCGTTACATTTAATTAAATAATTTGCTTAAAATGCACCGCGTCCTCGTCGAGGTGATAAAAAACAATTAAAATGGACTAATTATTACTACTGTGTGTGCCTTTTAAAAATTATAAAACAAGGTAAAAGGGAACATTAAAATATTTTCACCATATTCATAGGGTAGAACTGGGTTGGTTGTAACAATTTGCGTTCAGCAATTTTTTTCATCATTGTTTTAAGGAACGTAAAGTAAACCAATTTTTAAAGTTGTAGATAATTCGATTGGCTTCAAAATTATTGTATTCTATTTTCTTTAATTGTAAAAGGAATAAAACTATAAACATGACAGAAAAGTATGCGTAGGGTCGACCTGGATGAAGTGTAACAATTTGCGTTCAGCATTTTTTTGCATCATACAATTTATTTAGCTAAAAAATTATTCTATTCAAAATTCTTTAATATGATAAAAACTTTAATAATAAAACTATATTAAAGTGAATTAAACTATAAACACGACAGAAAAGTGACCCCTGGGTCAGGGTGGAACAGTTGTCTTGAGTGGATCCTGGCCTTCTTGACCGATTCTCTTCCGCTGTCCTTGTGCTACTTTAACAAAGATATAAGTCTAGCAAAGTAGTCAGGACAAACTATCAGAGGTGACAGCTATTGCATCTCACATAAAAAAATGTAATCTTAATTTAATTTTTTTTTGTTTCTTGGCTTTGCAATATAGCTACGTTTGTTTACCTCTTTGTGGGGACCCCGTCTAGTGGGCATGGTACTGGCTTCTCAAACTGGGTAATCCAGGTTTCATTTCTGGTGACGTTATAAAACATTAATGTTATTTATTCAATCTTGGATGTTTTTTGACGTGTTTCGTTGCAGTATTTAATTTTATATAATTTATTTACGGGAAACTATAGTACCTGCAAATGAAAATCAGCTTACACATGAATATAAAATATTACAGAGGCCATCTTACAAGTTTCCATAAAATTAACATGTTATGTATTATATTTAAAAAAGGAAAGATAACATAAATTCCTTGATTTTCTTCATTATGCATTTATTTTGGGACGATTTTTGCTGAACAGGCATATTCCTCTATACGGCACCTGAGGAATCATCTTGAGAAATTGAAGGTCTTCTCGGTTTTGGGAGTCAGTGTCATTAGCTGACGTAGCTGACGTTAGCAAAGGTCACGATAATGGATTGTATATGGTTGGTTCATGTGCAGAGGTACGAAGTATATGCTGATGGCATCAGAAATATACAGTATCCATAAAAGACCTGGCACGACCAGATAAACCAAATACTGGAAGGTGCAGCTGCTAAGCGCCTCAACGTGTATGAATGTGAACGGTGCTGGAGTTGTGTTGCGGGAAAGAGGAGTATGGTAGTTCATTCCCTCTGCCTACCTCTGCAAATGGAAAAGAATAGTAATCAAGTGGGAAAATAAAACAATTTTATTATAGCAATTTATAACAGGAATACGTGCGATTTGCGTTTGTCTTCACAGAATTTACCTATTTCATTATAAAACGTATTTATTTTATCTTCCGAGTAAACTGATACGAAGAGAAATTGAATTACACCCTTGTGCTACTCGCTGTGAATACTAATTGTATATATATGTCTTTTTGACCGAGTTGTATGGTTCAATTAAAAAACGTGTTTTTAATAATCAAGGGCCAAAAATACGTATTTCTGCCAACAGAATCTAATCCACAAAGTCAAAAAAATGAGATATACTATATATACCATCTTGAATAGAAAATAATCTTCTATATTCTGTTAAAAATATTAATTTTAAGCGGCGTTTCATAAGTAAAATATGGACGCCCTTAAAATAACTCACCTCATTTGACGTGTTTTACATTTTACGATAAAAATAAAATAAATGATCCTTTGAAAACAAAACTGACTTCAGTAATATAGACTTGATTGGCAGTATTAAGGACGATTTTGATGGACTTTCAGGCAGTTTAAAAAAGTTATAGGTGCATTAGTAAAAATTCTGGGAAGGAAATATTATTATTTAAATAAAATTGTTGCGTTAATTCGTGGCTACGCCTCTCATGCTTCTGTATGCAACTTCATATCAGTGTTTCTTCTATTTAACTTATTTGCGTGCGTCAAATTTTTTTAAATTTTCTTGAATGTTTTTGGCAGTCTCACTGAACTGAATATTTTCTAAACAATATTTTTATATAAAAGTATGTTCTAAGAACAGAGTTACTGGATTTTGTCTCCAGAGGGAAGATAAAAATTAATTAAGGATAAATTACAGAAGTCTCATAGAGAGGAAGCTAATGTATATATGAGAAAAGTAGATGAATGTCTCTTATACGATGGCTGAGGCTTATAACCTGTATGAGCTGGCTTAAGTGATCACTCTACACAATGCAACGTTCACCAATTACATAGTAAGAACATCCACACATTATCAAATTTTGAAAGTTCTTTTTACCTATATGTTCGAATCAAGAACCTATGGTATCTGCTAGCGACATCTGTTGATTTTTTCCTCATTAACAAGTTAGTATACACAGCTTTTGTAACTAGTGATGATACCTCTATATTTTATTTTTTAATGTGGAGAAATTCTTTCGAATTCTTAAATAGATCTACTAGAATACGCCTGAAAATCAATTATTTCAATTTTTAACTCCTATCATGAACCAGCATATATTTTTAAACAATATTTTTATATGGAAGTATGTTCTAAGAACACAGTTACTAGATTTTGTCCTCAGAGAGATGATTTATTAATTAATTAAGAATAAATTATATAAGTCTCATGGAGACGAAGCTACTTTATATGTGAGAAAAGTGGATAATAAATATTTTCTTACTGAAGCCGGATTATATTCGTGTTATCTTTACGTCTGTGAGTTTTATGTAGTTGTCGAGTAATTTTTTAATATAATAGTGTGTTTCTACGAAATTTAATTTTTGGTGAGAACATCTCGCAAAAACTACACTGTTACGTATTCCATACTTACTGATATACTAGATGTTTTGTATGTATTCCAACTTTCAATTTGTTTTGACAATCATCTAATAGAGTGGCATTGTTTAATTCAGTACGATTATTTTTTTTTAATTATCGGATTTTTTAATTACAATTAATTTTATATATTTAATCTGTTTCTTTTAAATCTTCTCCTTCATGTGCCCTGTCTGGTCTCCCCGACGTCGGCGATCACCTGGGAGAAAGTTTTCCTGCCCAGAGCAGTGCGGAACAGCTTTTCCACACTTCTTATCCCGGTCCAGTCTCGGATGTTTCGAAGCCAGGAATTCCGTCACCTTCCATCGTCCCTGTGTGACCCTCAATCTTCCCCTGTATGATGAACTGAAGTGTAGAGTATTTATTTGCTTCTCATTATATGACCAAAGTATGAAATTTACGGAGTTTTACTGTGTTGAGTAACTGTATGTTTGTGTTTGCTCTACGTAAAACTTCAATATAACTAGTCATGTCAGTCCAGGATATCTTTAACATTTTACGATGTATCCACATTTCGAACCCCTCTAGGCGATTTAGAGTATTCGCCTTCGGTGTCCATGCTTCAACACCGTAAATTAGAATTGACCATACATAGCATTTGATGAACCTATGTCTGAGATTCAAGCTTAAGTCGTCATTACAGATTAGACTTTTCTTCTTATTAAAAGATGCACGGGCTGTCTCTATTCTGCATTTGATCTCTGTATCAGGGTCCAGATTGTCAGTAATAATACTGGCCAAATACTTAAACTGTATTACTCTCTCAATACTGACACTTACAAAAACTTTCACAAAAAATAAACTTAGCGCGAATTCGTAATATGTTTCTATTAGCGTGAAAACAGCGCCATCTGGCAGCATTAGTTTCGATAGCATCGTTTCGGCAGTAAGTTAAGGCTGCGATAAACAGAGCCATTTAGCGTAACGTAGCGTCTCGATAGTGTTAGTGATGAAAATTATTACATTAATTTTAGACTTTGCTATATATAGAAGTATGAATTATAATAAGATATATTATTAAATTATTTTTATTTTAATACATTTTTTATAAAAATAGAGATGCAAACACGGAATATATGTCGCATCATATATATTCTTACTAGGTTATACCCTTGTGCCATGAAAATATGACTATCTTGCTGGTCCCTTGGAATGGGGTTCGAATCATCGCCTGTTTGGCTAACAAGCCGCTCCTTTTATTATTAAGAAAAGTTTTAAAAAGTAGTTGTTTTCAATTAATTTGATGAAATTATATGTATCACCTGTCCTATTTGCATTATATTGAAAAAATATCCAAACTACAATTTTATATTTTGTTAAAAAGAATCACAATTTTGCTAATTCCTCAATTTTAGCAAAACTATACTTAATACATATTTTTGTATTTTTAGATAATAAAATAACCTTATATATTTTATAAATAAAACTCAGTAAAATAAATGTATAATATGAACTGAATTATCTCAGAATTTTTCTCCTGTGGGTTTGATCTTATTTTCAAAAATATTTATTTATTTATTTCAACGGTTACAAAACCTATTACAGTAATTTGATGTTGTACTAATTACCTTATAATATAAAATGAGAGTAAGTAAAAGTAAGTATAAGATAATAAAGATAAAATATGTCGAATACAGAGTTAATATAAAATAACATAATGATGTCAAAAGTAAGCAAAAAATAACAGAGATAAAAAAAAAAAATTAGAGAGTAAATATACAATAAGAAAAGTATTAAGAAGAAGTAATATATATTCAATAGTATGAAAAAGTTAACAAATGAGAATTAATTACAATTTATGAAATTATGTAGCAACAGAGTTAGAAACTAAAATGGACTGTCTTATTTCTCTAAGAAGTAATTTTATGTTACACAAAATACATCTTATAATATAAAGTGACAAAGTAATTTATGGTATAAAATGAACAAATAATTTATAATATAAATTGAGAAAGTAAATAAAAGTAAGTATAAGATAACAAAGATAAAAGTTATAAAATACAGAGTAAATATAAAAAGCGTAATAGTGACAAAAGTCAGAATAATATGTCCAATTTATCAAAACCTCGCCACATATTGCCTTTAGACAATTGTGACATTAATCCGGGTGAAATTCTTACACGATGGCATCATGGCTAATTAACCTGCGCTGTACACAGGTAGGGGTTTTCCCGGATTAGTCTGCGAGGCTCCTCGTTTGCGAGTCCGTCCTAATGGCGTTGTGCGGTTTTAATCTGGGATTTTCACAAACTGTATGCATGGAAATATTTTCCACCAGAATAAATCCGCAAACACCACACTTGATCATTTCACACACGATACAGCAGGCGGTGGATTTTTAATGAATTTTCGAAAGGTAAAGTCGATGAGATTAGCGTATTAGTAGTAGGTCGAATGGAGGAGTTAATTTGACAGATATAAGGATGGAAGATTGACGGGGTAATTTGAGATAGCAAAATGGACTGTATGCGAGTTGGAAAAGAAAAGGAAACTCGATTTACCTGCATCTTCTTGATAAAGAAGATATTCCAGTAAACCCGAAATGAGTTTCGAACTCCACGATGGATGAAACGGCGATACACCTTCAAATGCCCGATGATGCTCGGATCTGATGATAAAGAATATTACCCGATTTTTACCATAACGCTCTTCTGGAGGTGGTGATCGATTTCAGCTTTTTGGAGTGTCGAACGATAGATTTGGACTGACGAAAAAATATTCGCGACCACTCTACGCATATCTATATCCACGCAACGTATCAATAAATACTAAATATCCGATATAAACTAAAAGCGGTTAAATGGTTGTATGGAAAAATTACAATTCATAAAACCGGTAATCATTATTCGATGAACCGGTTGGAAAATCAGATAACGTCGTGTTCTAGGTTGCAATCAGACATTGTGTTGGGCGAAATTGGAGGAAAAGGACAAGATATGGAAGTCTGGAGAGCATGAAAGGGGATTTTTCTATTTATTATAGGATGCAGAAGAATAAGAACAAAAATCTAAGAAGTTTTTGTCCAATAATTTGCCAAACGTTTTCTAGCGTCTTTAGCCTAAATATTTATTTAAGGTTAAAAAAGCATTACCTATTTAAAACCGGCCTGCCGATTTCCAGGATATACAGATAATCGAAATCTAGATAGTCAATTAGAACACCAAAAAAGAAGACATTTTGTTTGTTTGTTTGCATGTTTACACATTTTCAATGTATTTAAAATGTACACCATAAAATGGTTTAAAAATATTCTTAAATTATAATCTTATAAATTAGTTAATTTATTACAATTATAAATTCATATGTATAATGAAAAATTGTTTTAGGTATATAGTGAAAGGCACAAAAAAATAATAAAATATATTTATAAATTTTGATGTACTTCATTAAATAATTAATTAACGGTTAACCGAGTAAAATAAACCGGTTATTTGTTTTTTAACTCGTTAACCGGTTCCAGGTTTGGAAGCCCGAACACAGGATAATATGATATAATATATTATATAGGATTAATATGAGGAAAAATGAAAATGAAAAACCTAATTTGAATATTTTGGTGGTTTATTCATTGTAAAATATACCATTGGTTTTTGTCGCTGAGTTATTTGCTGTTGTAAATATTTCTTATAAAGTACACTTTTTAAACAGACTATTGCCAAAATATTACTTGGAAATTTTGATATAATCCGTTACACGAAATATTTCGTTTGACAGTGAAAGCTTGGATTATTTTGGGCGAGCCAAAATAAATAAATATTGTTTGGTTTGGTGTTATATAAATACACAAATTTTTGTGCATAAGGAATGTTCCGAATATATTCATTCAGACGAATATTCGGCTAATTTTGTATATTTTTATTTGTGTTCGCAATTGATAAAAATACCACATGAATATTAATTGAAACACAAAAGTGACTAGATAAAATAAAAAAAGAAGAACATTTTTGAAATTTGGCAGTTACATCGCGGCGCAATTTTTTTATTTAAAATATGCTTTTTATTTAATCTTTGTGCTACACACACAATTTGAATATTGCTGCCTTTTCTTTTATACCTTCGTAAGTCGCGAATCTTCTTATATAAAACTTCACAAATGTGCGCATCTCAGAGGTTCCAATATCTACATTGTTTTATTTAAGCCATTATCCTTGGTCCACACATTTAAATTTACAAATTTATAGATTACGAAATTTATAGAATGCATTTGTTGAATTAAAATTACAGGTAGCAATGAAAAATTTACATCAGCAAGGAGAAATTGCATAGAAGAGGGGAACTTTCGTGTAACTATAACAATAAAAAACTCACATATAGTTGGGCATTAACCAACGCGTACAAAAGCACGACAATCTTGATTTTAATTTATAATAACCTTTTCTCGGTGAAGACAACATTATATTGCATTCTTAATTCAACTGCACTCCTTAAAAAATTAGCCAATGTTGCTTGTTACTGAAGTCAACTTAAGTATCACATGAAAAATCTATTTTCGAGAGTAGACAATATATTTACAAAATTTTATTAAAAATATTAAATGAATATTAAGATTAATATTTTGTGGGTTTACGTTAACTGCGATACTGCAAATTTCCAGGGCGTTAACTTAATAATTTCCATAGATCTGTATTCATCTTCATGTTGTGGATAAATAACTAAGTCAAACTTTGTGAAAGGACGTCTTCTACCTCCAGCCGTCTGGAACTATGGAGAAGTTATATTGTGTTTAAAGTTTATTTATGAAAATCATGAAAGAAGTTGGATTTGGTCTGATGAAAATTAATTGTCTTCAAATTGTGACAGAAGTACGACTACAATATAATATTATATACTTCATATTTTAAATCACTTACAAAAGTTGAAAATGTGCCTAATTTCATACTTAAGTCTTTCACTGCTTTGCAGGTATTACTTTTAACTACAACATTTAATTTAATATTAAAACACGGTAAGCTAAACTTTGGGAAAGTTTAATTGAATATTGAAACACATCGTTTAAAATAATATCACAAGCTTACATTTTGAAAAAGTTCACACATTAACATTGTTGCGAAATCGTGGCTGCGGAAGGCAAATGAAGCTTCAAAATTAAAGATCGATTAATTAATTATTTTAATAAATTAATTAAGTCCCGATTTTATCGGAACGCTTTTCTTTAATTCGCAATAAATTTCATTATTCGCATTTGAAAATCTTCTACGCATGTCTAGAAAATCTGTTTCACTGGTATTTCCATGGTGATTTCCATGTTGAGATTTTTTGTAATTAAAAAGTTTCCTGCCATCCCAATATAATTATAATGATAATTGGGTTTATTAATTAAAAAGGGAAAAATGTGTTTGCGCGAAGCAGCAAATATTCTCGAAGGTTGACATTACGAAATAAACACAGCTCTTCTGTCTGGAATTTCTTGGAAGCGTCTCTTATGCAAAAACGGCGCTATATAAATTAATATAAACATAAACATAAACATATGGACAAAATAATTTTTTTGATTGTTTGCATATAACACGTATATAGTCATCCGTATTCTGAACTAAGAAATATTGCTATTTCTGTAGCTTGACAGTTATTGTATAACATTGTGACGCCGTTTTTATGACGTTATATGTTTGAAAGCTCTTATTCGTAATTGTGAATAACTTAACGTTTCTTTACGTTTTAAAGCTTTCTGATTGATTGAACTCATTAATTTCAAACATGTTAAACTTTAAAACATCGAAATTGGCGGCAATACAATGTTATAGGTACATACCTGTCAAGATCGGGATAAAGATCTGACATACCAATATTGCTATTTTCATAATAGCACAGAACGTTTGTGTTTAATAATGTATTTAATAATGTATTAAAATACGTTGAGAATCGCTTTCAATACATAATAATAATAATTTTAGTTTTAACAGAATTTATAGCCTACTACATTCGGTACCCTGCTTATTACACAAGTGTTTTGCTGTATTATAGCAGACACTATTTTTTTCTGATTCAGAGAATGATGTAAAACATTCTCAATGAAAAAAGTAATAAAAATTATGATAAACTATAAGAAAATGTATTAAAAAATAATAACTTTGTTTACTTTCAATGGTTATTTATAAAGATTAGAACGTTTTCGATGCTGACGTAATGTTACCTTCAGTAATGTTACAAATACTTTTATAAGTAGTATTATATAGTATTTGTAATATTACTATAAAGTATTAGTAACATTACTGAAGATGAAACATTAGCATAAAAAACTTTTTAATCGTTATAAACAAATGGTGAAAGTAAACATAGTTATCATTTTTTAGTATATTTTTCAAAATGGCCTTTCACAAAATTACACAAGAAAATTTTGAAAAATTATAAAATTTAGATATAACTTTTCAGGTTAGTATTACGGCCATTGAATATTTTTGGGGCTTGAAAAAGTTAAAATTCTGTAAAAATTTAAAATTTATTTAAAAATAAAAAAAAATAAAAAATAAAAAATTAAAAATTAAAA
>JADDOH010020265.1:0-14017 GCA_016648135.1 Agrypnia vestita | reverse complement strand
AACGTCGGCCCGAAAGGTCGTAACAACACGGCATAATACCCCAGTAAACACAAACTTGAAGATTCTGAGTGGCCGTGAAAACCTAAGAACATTCTTAATTAAAGCTCTTCTTTAAATCACTTAACTATTTTGTGGTATATCCCTCGTATACGAACACTATATTATTGCTGGGAAACACTCTATTTATCAATAGTAGAACATTCAATTCTTGCACGTAATATAATATTTATTTATTTCGTCACTTAGGTAACTACTTTATTTCTTATTTCGGAAAAAAATTACCATAAAGAAGTTACGGACGTTACACGAAGTTACAGGGACAGACAGACGAATGGATGGACAGACAGACACACAGCGAAATTATTAGAATTGGGATAAGTATTTGACATTTAAGTTCCTTTAACATCTTTTGGATTGAAAAAGTATTTCTCTTTCTGAAAATTAAATATTTTTATATAAACGTACCTACTTGTAGTTCTGCGGTTTACAGAAATACTGTCATCGATAAATAGATGATTTGTATACAAGTAAGTAGTCTTATTTTCTGTTAGTACATCGTTAAATCTCGTAAAATGTAGAAAATTATTCTGTCAAGACTCTTGGAAATTATACGGCGTAGATTAACTTCTGTGAAAAAAATGCTTCCATTAAACGTAACAGTTTAAAAAAACCACCCCACCACTCGGGGTGAAAAATATTTTGGGCAGGGTGAAATTGAGATTTAATTTGCAGAAAGTGCAAACTGGAGCAATTAATTAGAGTAATTACGATTCATTTTTCACTTAGCTTTGCTGAATTTCGTAAAAATTTTCTTAATTACTATAAAAATGTGTATAAAAAAGATTGTGTTGGATATTCTCGCTAATTTTTAGATTTATTTTTTTACTATTATGCATTAAGATTTATTTAAAAATAACAGAATATTTTCATAAATTTTTACATGTAGTGAATATAGTAAAAATGTCTATCTGAAAGGCAGTATAAATAAATTTCTCACGAGATGCTACAAACAAATGGAACTGCAGATAATTTAGAATTTCTCAACACTGGAAATTTTAGAATAAACAAGAAATCTGTAGAAAACGCGACTGCGACTATATTCGCCAAATTTCCAGAATTAACGGACCTTATACATATATTTCGCAGCTACGGATGCAGCGACAGAAACCACAGAAAGCGAAACATACGGCAGGCGATATCACAGATTAACGGTGCGAGTGGGGTACACGCATGCGGAATTTTCTAGTGCGAACTGGAGTGATATAAACAACTGCACCAGTATATCAGAGACATGTGGAATATTCTTGAAAAAATATATTAGCGAATTAAGTCAGTGCTACATAATTACAAAAAAGTACTCCTATTACGTTTGTGTGTTCAATTTTTTTTTTGAGTATTTTCAATTTTTATGACACACAATTACTCATAATTTATTGTGATAAATTATAGATGTCTCACAGAGGCGATACCTATCTCGAGCGAGTTGTAGCAAGAAACAAAAGAATATCTCTCAATGGTTGGTATATATACAGTATATGAGCGATTTGTAGCAAGAAACAAAAGAATATCTCTCAATGGTTGGTATATATACAATATTACATACGGTCACGAGATTGTACAATCAGAAAGAATTACACGTAACTGATGACTTTACAGCACTCGTCACCATGTGATTCCAGCGATAGCGAATCAGGAAAGTACGTACCGATAAGCGAGAAGTTTTCTAGTGTGAACTTGAGCGAATTAAAGTAAATCAGTATGAGAGAGACAAGTTACTAAGGAGTGATAATTATTGCAAATTACGAAATTTGCTAAAAAGTTCAGCGAAGATTTTAGAAACATTTAGTGAGAATTTAAGAACAGTGCTCCAATTAAATTCGTATCCAGGGACTTTATCTAATACATAAAAGTTTAAATAGTTTTTAGTATTTCATTTACCCTCCACAGCCCCGAATCCGTAAGAATATTATAATATCATATGGATTTTTTCCATATTTTGAAAATTTTCTCTCGAATCCTGCATAAAAGATGGCATAAAATTAATAATGAGCAAGCTGAATCATTCGTTGCCTATTGAATTATTTTATACGGTGCGTAGGCCAACTTATTGATGCCAAATGTTCGACACTTGAGAGCAAGTTTTTTATTTATTTAGTTTACCCTTACACATAGAAATTAAAAAGCTGCCTCCAAAGCTAGCTTTACACTCGTGCTCGTGTATATCACGAAGACTGACATGATTATTTGTAAGGGTAGGTAAGTAGTAATGCTACAGTTTTTTAAATTTTATGATTACGAAATCGAAATTTTATGTATATTATATCATGGGAAAAACTATATATGCGTGTAGCATACAAGTTTTTTAAAATATTGATAATGTGTGGATGTCCTTACGGCAGAATTGGTGTACGTTGCATTGTGTATAGTGATTGCTTAAGCTAGCTCGTACAGGTCATAAGCTCTAGGCCACCCTATAAAGACTTCTATCCACGTTTCCTATATAAATATCTTCGTTTCTGTCAGACTTCTATAATATATCTTAATTGGGAATTTAACTGTTAACGTTAATTTAATTGGAGGTAGGTAAATGACATGATGGATTCAGGACTCAAAACGAATAGTACAATCGTTCAAGCCAACCTGGCAATCCAAAAAAGGTAGCACACACAATAAACTTTGCATGTCATATTAAACCATAAGCCATAATAACTGCACGCATTATTTTACAGAGCGCGCATCAAACACAATTTTCAGTATCATAAATTTTAAATCACTTTTAAAGTAAACACTCCTACTCTATTCGGAGCAACTCACGAAATAATATCAATGGCAAATAAATGTTCATAAAATCCACCACTGGATTCAAAAGTACTTTACCGAAACGAGGCATCATATGTCGTTTATCATCATAACTGAAAATTATTCAAAAAGTTTTTGACAGGTGGTTAAAATGACGAATTCGGATGAAAATGTTTGAAGAATAAATTAATTTTAATTATAACTAATAAGAATATCCTTTATTTTCACTACTAATTTGTTGAAAATATGAACATGTTTCGGGGCCAGTAGTCCCTTTGTCAGGATACTACAAACTATCCCCGAAACATGTTGGTATTTTTTCAAAAAATTATTAATGAAGAAGTAAATTTTTATAAATTATAATGTCGCCACGAAGTCATTTTGATTTTATTGAAAAAGTTTATTTTAATTAAATAAAATATTTGCATAAGTTATCGTTTAGAGTAGTGGGAAAATTATGCCAGTCGGTTGAAAAAAGTTGATGATCTAGACTCTGGTTCATTTTGACCTATTTTATTTCCCTTCTACAAGGTGTTTATTTTATTTATGTATGCCTGTCTCGCTAGGAGAACCTGTATTGAGACATGCAAAGTTTATAAGAATATTTACGCGTAGTTAATTATATATTTTCATCAAAGTCAAAGTCAGTATTTGTAATACGAAATAAAAATAAATTATAAATATTGAAAAATAGTACGAAAATGATAAAAAAGATTAGTTAAAAGTATAATACAGATTTTGACTTGTTATCGCAAGTACAGATAAATCTAAGCATAATAAATTTTTTTTTTAAACAATTAGTTTTAATCCACTGTTGAATAAAAATATATAAGCCTAAGCGCTTTCAATGGGGACACCCATCTTCAGAGGCAACATTAGCACCTACTTAACTTAGTGTTAAAAATAAATTATTTAATAATGAACTTCCCTCTCATGAATGAAACAATGTGGATTAATATTATTTAAATAAAATTATGCAAAATTTTTTGTTCAGAATTTAATGCGGTACTTATCTTCAAAGTTATGCTTGTTTTATTTACAACACACTATATGATACTTTTTCTGGTTTCCTCATGTTCAGGTAACATCAGGTGTCCCCGAGCCAGTTTATTTTTCCGTTTACTGAGTAAGTTCTTCACATTTCGTTGGAGTGTGCTGGTAGGAAATGAGACGTAGAAAATTTGCGCCAGTCTGAAGAGACTTGAATCAGGGATGTCTTTTCTTTCTTTTTTCTTTATTTTTAATTTTTTATTTATTTTCAATTTTAATTAGTTCCATACATATTTTGTATGGGCTGATACATTATTTAAATTCACATTATTATATTAAACATAATCTACAGTCATTAAAAGTATTTTATTATAAGTTTTTTTGCACTCCCGTTTATTTATTTTTTTAATTTACTGTGTAGTTTTTGCAGGCTATCAAAATTTTAAGACCTTTTGGGAACTATTTTTCTTTTTCTTTTATGCTGTCAACAACTCTTGTATTGTATGAATGAAAATTATTTTTTTGTTTCACTTTGTTCTGAAAGTATTTGGGCAATAATGCGTATCTGATTTTAAATATTTGTACCAAAACGTTATATGTATTTTATTCTTTGATTTACTGATTCAACATAACGTGCCAGAATGGACGTCTAAAACAGTTTCAAAGAACATCAGTGTAATAAAATCTCAGGATGGATAGCAAGAAAGTAAATTAGATAACAGGATATGAGCCGCAAGCCAGGTATAGATTCCGCCAGATAAGGATGCCAAAGCTCATATAGTGACCATGGTGTAATCCCAAATAGCGTGTTCATAAATTTAGATTCAGATTTCACATACCATGTTCATTAATTAAGATTCAGGGCAAAGAAAATTAAAAAAAAACATTCGATTCATACATTTTATTACATAAATAATATAAAAATCAAAATACTAAAAAAAATGTACCTACTGAAATGGAAAAATATAAACTAAGAAAAATGACAAAAAATAAAACAAAAATATTTTAACGCATCTAAAAAATTATAACTACGCATCGCAATCAGATGTGCCATCATTTCCGTTGCTTAAATTAAATTAAATTAAATCGCTTTTATCGGTGAAATCGACAAATGCATGCCAATATTGGCAATTTTGCATACATGACTGCAGATATTACTCCACTCAACTCTTATGATTGACAACATTTTTTCTCTGACCAATTTTTCGACAGAACTCATCGTCATGTCGTCATTTATAGACCCTACATGCCCATTTATGACAACAATTTTTTCTATCGCATTAAAGGCTGGTTTATATGGCGGAAGCCATTATACATCATGTTAACTTTTATGTAAACATATGCCATACATGCCACATTGTTTATATAAAAGCTTGGCATATATGCATATGACATATACATATATGCCGACATGTTGGCTAATATGTTTACATAAGTTATATAAATTTATATAATATATATAAATTTGCATGTCTGAAGCCACCAGGAAGTACCATGATACTTCCTGGTGGCTTCAGACATGGTCACCGTATTTTTCGTCAACAAACAAGCGTTCGGCCGCCCCGAGGTTGGATACATACTAAAAAGTTTATTGCTAGTCCGTTGCTATAGTCACAAAATGTCTTTAACCAATCAATGATGCGATTTATACTAACACATTTACATACATGCATATTACACAAATTATTTGTTTATGTGTTAGTTTTGGCATTATTATCTGGCGGAATCTATAGCTTGATCCCTGTATTATCTCGCACTTAGAAAAGCGGAGCTCAGCCAGCGAGCAAATTTGGCAGTAGATATATAGATTTCAGTTTTCAGACCAACTCTAGTGTACCGTCAAGAGCACTGGATCTTGACTGAAGACCAAGGGGCCGTCCTAGGAGGTGCTGGCGGAAACAGTTGGAGGACTGCTGCGAAGCGAGGTTGCAGCTAAATGGGGCTGACGTGGAGTGCGAAGTTCAAGATAGGAAAATTTGGAACCTTTTATGTAGTGCAAGGACCCCGGCCCAATAAGATAAAGAGTAGAAGAAGAAGAAGAAGAAGAATTATCGATTCAAATTTTCGGTCATTCAAAATTTTTGTTATGTTGTCCTCCTATTATATTTCAATATTATAAGCGTAGCTTTGTTTTGTACTATTTGTAGTTTCTTTAGCATTCATTCTTGTCGTTGCTTAAAATTATATGCTGGAATAGTAATCAATGTGCGGGAGAATCATAGTTTTCTATATTAATACACTTGTGTTTTTGGTTATTGAGTTTCTAATTATTCCAAGTAGGCACTTTTATTGAAATTTTTTTCAAAAGCTTTTCAGCAGTTTTTGTAAATGTTAGTTTTGAATCTATAATTTCACCTATCTGAATCTGTCTGTCGGCCAAAAATAAAAAAATATCTGAAAGTAATATTCCCAATGAGTTATACATTTATTAATGATTAATATTTTTATTATAATAAATTAGTAGCATATTTCGATGTAGATATGGATGGATATGTGGATGTGGGTATGTATGTGTGTGTAAATGTCCCTCACGGAGGCGGTACAGAAGGACGTGCGCCATTACAAATTTACAGGCTTGTTAAGGCGCACGGTCGCGAGAGAAACCAATTGTTATATTTATGTCATTATATTGTATCTAAATAAACTTGTGAATGGAGAAGTATTTTTTTCGATGAATGGAAATAACAAATTGAGAAAAATTAAACAAATGTCTGAAGGTAAAATTAAGATGTCTCAAAAACTAACAAAGTTATATCATTTTTAATGAATAAGTTTGTTCCGTCCTGTGGAGTCGCATGACGTCATCTCTCGTACCCGGTGTGTATTGCGTGCTCCGGCACCCGGCTATGCGGGCGCGTGACGTCACAGGCGAGTTAATCATTCCGCGCTAAAATACACTAACTTTAATATTCTTTTTCTCTGATATTTATTGACAGATATGAATTTTTTACACTGGTTTATTAGTTTTAATCTAAATTTTAATTCAACAATCGTGAAACTTATTTTATAAACATAAGTGTTAAATAAGCCGTATATTTTACAGAGAAGAAATTATACGGTTCGTATAAAATATCCGTTTTATTTAACACTTAAATATATCCAACGACTGTTATAATAATCTTAACTCTTAAATATCATAAAACTTTTCCATTGACGCACGTGTTTCATTGGCAAATCCAGAAACTAACATTATTAAGTAAATCATAAATTTTAAAAGGGTAATTAATGTATACAAATATATGTATTGTCTACAACAGTAATAGTGGACCAGTTGGTAGCCAGAGTTCATAAATTTTTGATACATGCGTCATCGAGTCGCATTCGCCACAATCCACATCGCGTTTCCTTGGAAACTGGAGCATTGGTGATCGAGATCCAATATAGATAGTGGCTGATGTGTCGACCAAAAAGTTTTAGTGTGCCACAAATTGCCATCACTGGCCAATAAAATGATTTAAAAGTTTTGGCGATACAATGATAAACATTATTCGGGTCTATTTATTTCCTTAGTTTAGAGTTGACCACTATGTTTATAGGTATCGTTTAAAGCCAAGATATCAACGTCTGGAGAATATAGGATAATTCTTTATTAGGTTTTTTTAGGCTTTATCTGATTTATTTAATTCTTGTAATTAACTAACACGCCCCCATCCGACCCCGTCGCCCACCGCCTCATCACGCATCCCTCTCCCTCGCAATACTGTCATCCATCTCTGTCTCCAACAACACAATTGGTTAAAAGGTTTTTTGATTTTAAGGATTAGAACATACGTATCTCCGAAGGCGTTTTACAAAGCAGGAGTCTCCTAAAACTTAGACAAGAGTTCTTTCTGTATATTTAGAATTAAATATACAATGAGAACGAAATTTAACCATAGTCACTAAATTGAATGTGGCCAATCTTTACCGCATCTTATATCCTCGTTCTCTAACACTACTCTTTCTCCAATCTACCCATAAGTAACTCATTACTTACTGCATCTAATATCCTCTGACTCCAATCTCTTCAACTTTTTCCCCACACCCCAATTCCCTTGTTAATATGAAAAATTCTCTTTGTAATTCTGCTTTGTATACGTTTAATTTCATTGCCTTACCATTAGTTCACTTTAATATATTGTCTGTAATATAAATTAACTTCAAAATAATGTCTTTCAACTTTTTAGTTACTCAGCTATTAAATTGACAAAGGTAAACATTTAATTCTATGCATAATCTGTACATAAAAAAATAGATGAAGAGTGAAAGTGAGAAATATATTACTTTCTGTGGTCATGTATCACTTATCGTAACAGCGATCTACGCCGATCAAAACATTTCTTTTACATAGATAAAAAGAAAATTTATGAGTGAAATCTTCTTCACGAATTTATTTAAATACCTTCGTGCGTTAAGGAAAATAAGCGTAAATTCTGAGTCAGGAAATTATTCTCATTTGTTGGTTAACTTTTGTTTCACGGAGTACTTATTTAGTCAGGCCACACGCAAGGGTTTAATATGAGTTTGTGGGTTAGGGGGTTATTGCAGGGCGAAACCCACCCGGATGCGGTATCCTCTCTTTACCTTATAAAACTACTTTAGGTATCCTTTTCTTCCATTTTAATATGTGAACTTAATAATACACTACTATACAAATAAATACTAAAGAATTTAAAATATGTTTTAATTTAATTTGTAATACACACACACAATATGAGTTATTAAGTTACTACTATAGTTTCGAGAGGAGCAGTCCCTCTCATGCCAAATCTTTCAATGATATTAAATACTAAAGAATTTAAATCAAAATACATTTATCTGTCCCTACTTAATGATCAGCGGTGTGCACTAAGTGCTTTTTAAAAATTAATTTTTAATGATACGACTGGCCGTAAGACCCGATTTATTTAGAAAAACACATAATTAAAACACTCAGCCTTGAAAAAATCACAAAACTCTGACCTCATCAGGAATAGGACTCAGAATTTTCAGCATGAGAAGCCAACGTCATGCACAACGGACTACAAGAGCTGCCGCATTTTTTGAGAAAATTTGAAAAAAGCTGTAATTTATTAGAATTTCAGTAAAATAAATCTATATAAGATTTATTTTATATTCGTATAACAATTATTTATATTTAAATGGTTATATAATAATACTAGCTCTAACCCGTCAAAAATGACGGTACTTTTACATGTCGGTTCCAATAAAATAAGTATTTTCTTCTAAAAAACGGGAAAATTATTTTGTGGTGACATTATTAATATAATTAATAAAAATAAACTTAGTTTTCACTACTTTTGTTTTGAAAATATCAACATGTTTCAGAGCCCATGTCTCCTTCGTCAGGATAAAATTGTATACTAACAAAATGAAATTTAAAAAACCATGTACAGACAATCAAAATATTAAAAAAGTTGTATATGGAAAATGAATGAAAATAAAGTACCTACTTAACATGAAAATAAATTTAAAAGATAACTATTTGTAAAAAGGACCTGGTTATTTATAATATTCAATTTGGTATATTAACACTTTTTCTTATTTCCAAAATTTATATTTTATCAAACTGTAATTCTGTATAATTTGTATGTGCTGTGGGCCATGGGCTTCTTATACAGAATGTACCAGAGCTAGCAGCAGAAACTTGGCCGGTAGATCCGTGGTCCGTAGAAGTGTGATTCTGTATAATTTGTATGTAAAATTTGAACACCATTTATTTATATCAGAAGAATGATCCATAGCCAAGAGGTGGTTTGAAAATTCAGAATAATTTTAGCTATTTAAACATCTTATGTTTTTCTTAACTCTAACTTCAAAATTTCTACACGTTTTTCATATATAAAAATAATCCCAATCATTCCAAATCAATTTATAAACATCCGATTATAAAAAAATATCCTTATCCTTATTATTTAATATGTTTTTTTTTAATATGTTGATATTTTCAGTACAAAAGTGGTGAAAATTATGTTAATTTTTATTAATTATATGAATAAGTATTTATTTATTTACATAAAAAATAAGACATTATTAATTAGAAATATAATTTCGCTTTATTCCAAAATATGTGCTTACGCATAATTCACAATTATTTGTACATACAGCACGCGCCTGATTATAGTAAAAATATCATATTGTAGTAAAATTCTCATTTTATACTTGGAGATTAAAATCAGGCGTCATTTTTGTATCGTTCAACCTAAAATCTCTTTATTTAACATTTATTATTTAGAGACTTTGAAATTACATGAAAAATGAAAATACATGAAAGTACATCAATCCTTTTTATTAGCTATTATTTTATTCCTTTATATATGTATATATGCATAATTACAGTTCAGTTTATTATTTATTATTTTATTTTTTTATTTGTTCACAGAAAATATATACAGAATATAATATGGCCATTTCCCACATAGGCTAAGGCTGTTCTAGGGAAACCGCCTCACATAGTATTTCCTAGTATTTTATAGAAGTATTTTCTGCAGTTTATGTATGAGAAAAAAGGAGAAAGAAAAAATAATAATGAAAGACAGACATCATAAAAGACAACGTAACATAAAAATAGAAAAAGAGAAAATTAAGATATGATAAAATCAAAAAGGTTATGCAATGTTGGAAAACACTAAAAGTTAGGAATAAGAATTAATGTTATACCTAATATAAATTGTTTTAAGACCAATTTGTTATATATGTTAAAACTCTTCCTTGTGTTCATCCATTCAACAATTTTTTTAAGAGACTGTGATAGAATTCGTCTTAAGAATCCAGGAGCTGAAAAGTTTTGGTGCTATATACATGAAGTGTCTTTGTCCAAATGAAGTCTTCATATGGGACACTTGTATTTTATTTTGTGAAGTTGTTCTAGTGGTGTAATGGTGTAGTGCCGTATGTTCTATTAAATAATCATTGCGATAAAAAATAATTACAGTTCTACAGTGAGGTTGTTGTATATTAATTAACGCAATTAAATTAATGCGACTTACAGAGAAGGCCGGTATATTGACGGAAACGTACCAGGCTAATGTGGTATAATTGGAAACATACCTGCTCAGAAGGCAAGATGATTTGGGTTCCAATCCCGGTAGCAGTAAAAAATTTTTTTCGTTGATTTGATTTTTCTGTATGACTTTCTAGTTGATAAATAAATTTGGTTTTAAAGAAAAGCAAGTTTTTATTTAATTTCTTGATATTTGATGGATGTCTTCACATATCGTGAATAAACTTTACGTATTCATATATAATGAAGATTTTAAAATTAATCTTTTTTGATAAAAAATTTCTTTAACATACACGCATACAAAGAGCATTTATAGGTTGTAAAATTGCTATTATTTCCCAAATAAGCATTATTATTTTTTTTTATAATTTTTTAATAGAGATGCGAACACAGAACACGTGGCGCATTAATATTTGTTATATTTTATAGTTAAGCTAACCACTTGTACTTAGTACTACTAAAATAGGACTGACTTGCTGGTATCCCGGAACGGGGATCGAACCACCAACCAATGGATGACTACACCAACAAACTACTCGTAATCTTAATTTTCTTCAAAGGCATAGTGGCGTTTTATACTCAATACTCTTTTCTTATCGCTCATATTTATAAGTAACATTTTTATTTATTTATTTACTTATATACACTCATTACTTGCTTTTACATAAAAAATATTACATTAAATTTAAAAAGTATATACATTAAACAATATCAGAAGTAAGCAGTAAAATATAAAATATATTAATATAAAGTAGGTACATGTATAAGCAATAAAAGGTATAAGCAGTGAAAGTATCAGGTATAAGCATTAAAATATGAGTATAAAAATTAAAAATATAAAATACATTAAAAATATAAAATACACGGCAGTAATGTGTATAAAAAAATATATATTACACATCATTACATGTATATATTAACAGAACTTAGTAATGAAATAATATTTTATCATAAACACCCATAAATTAGAGTACTCTGTGATTTTCGTGTGCAGAGATTTATTTTTTCCTTGTATTCTATGTAAAATTTTCGTAATTTCAAACAAGCTTGTGGAGTGGTTTCATAATGTGGAAAGAAATACTTAAAAATAAAAGAATATAATTATCTTAGAAATAATACTAGTTTTCCAGTACTTGGTATCTTTATTTTTACCTTTTGTACCTTGTTAAAAAGTGTATATTTGTATCTAAGTTCGTTCCACTAAATTCTAATCTTATCTTTTATTCATTGCCTCGAGGGTCGATAAACCAGAACAAGGAATAAATCACATTAATAAAACATAAGACAACTTTTATCAATACTGCGTACCTTCTAACTATATATCGAATATACCGGATAAATGTAATATCTCTAATTCTACTATTTAACGTTCGTTTTATCATAATCACTCTTCTTAAATGACGTCTGTGTAAAATCATCAAGTATTTTCTGCTTGTCTTTATAAAAAAATGCTGTCCAGAAATAGGTTAATAAATATTTTGTCATTCTATACGTGAGTAAAAGTTATATGTTATATTTGTATGATATGCAATATTCTATGTTTCATCACATTTAGTAGAGTATTTTAAATTAATATAAAAAAATACATAAAAATTTACGAATATTAAGTCGTCCCATATTAATCGTCATATTTTATTACATAGGTATATAATATATTTCGGGTGTAAAAGCAAAGGTAGAAAAATATCTAAAACAAAATAAAATATTTGAATGCTGATTTAAAATGTTTTCTTTAGATTTATAGGCTGTTTACTATAAAATTTCGAATTCAGTAGGTACATTATGAATTAGTAATCCTTGAAGACTGGATATTGTTACCTTTGCTTTTATACCTCACGTATATAATATTCTTTATTTCATCGTTCTCAAAATATTAAATTTATCTTAGATGATAATATTATCACGGGTTTGGTAAGCTATTATTTTTTTAAAGAATAATAATGTCACTGGACACAAACTTAGCTGAATCACTTCGCTAGAGAGTTTCACTCAACTCTGTTAACATTTTCCCGCCGTTGTCTACCGTGCGGATTCACAGTTCTCTTATTTTTTTTTTACCTGGGTCTATTGCTTTCTCTCGTTGTCAAAACCTCACTGAACAGACAGCGTGGCTATGAAGTAAATTGTAAGGAGTTAATCTCTCGAATATGTAAACATTCGCGAATTCAACCGGATTCCAATAACAGATCTTTCAATAAGATTCTAAAACGTCCAGATTGTTCGGAAAGCTTTTAACCGACTATTTGCAGTTTTCATTTATTAAAAGACTCGTGACACTTTTTTTGTTTTGATTTTCAAAAAAAAATTACATTCATGAGTACAAGCATATTTATTTTTTAAATGAAAATGTTCGTGAGACAAATAAAAGATATTTAATACAAAATAATAAACGGCGTTTCAGTTATAAATGAAAACAAGTTTTTTTCAATTTTTAAGCAAAATAGAATGATTCAAGGTAATTGATAATTAATATTCAAGGAAATTGCAAATAATGCATTATAATATTTACATACATAGGTATTAAACAAACAAATGAGAAGGGCTAAAGACAAAGTAAGTGGGCGATCCTTGCGGGAGGCTTATATCCTGCATATTCTGATAATTATGAAAAATTATGATACTTATTGCTAAATTATTCATACTTCTCTATATCGTATGAAAATGCAGTAATCATACATATATTAGGTCCTTACATATGAAATTGGCGTTTAGTATGGGAGGAACATAAGGCCGATTTTTTTATATTATAATATATTTATTTAATCAAAGTATGTACCATTGCTATCTATGCACTTTTGCCATCTCATAGGTAGTTCATCGATCCCTTTACTAAAAAAACCATTCGGACGGGAATCAATAAAATCTTTGAAGGCGGTTTGGACTGCCCCATCGGAGTTGAATTTTTTCCTTTGCAAGAAGTTATCCAAATTTCGAAAAAAATGGTAATCTGTTGGGGCAAGGTCCGGAGAGTACGGTGGATGTCTTAGACATTCCAATTGAAGCTCCTCTAATTTGGTAGCCGTCTGTTGTGCAGTGTGTGGTCTAGCGTTATCATGAAGCAGCAGTGGCCTAGAGCGATTAACCAGCCTCGGTTGTTTAGCAGCTAGCTTTTCCATCATGGTTTGCAGTTGCTGACAATAGACATCTGCCGTAATCGTCTGGCCAGATTTAAGAAAGCTGTAGTGAACGACACCAGCACCAGTCCACCAAACGCTCACAAGTAACTTTTTTGGAGTCAATTTTCGC
>JADDOH010020264.1:0-12933 GCA_016648135.1 Agrypnia vestita | reverse complement strand
GGCAATGCAATAAAAAAAAAATATAATTTTTTGCGGTACTAGTAAGAATTTGCTGGTCCAGTGAGAAAGTTAGCTTTGTTTTCTCACAAAATTTGTGACAAACGCGATGAAATTTAAAGTATTTTCACAGAGTACATCAGCACGGTCAACTGCTGCAATGGCATTACAAAAAATTAACATTTTTGCGGGGTCCTAGTAAGAAATTTGCTGCGTCCAATGAGAAAATTAGCTTATGTGTTTCTCACAGGTATTTGAAGATTGGCCAAACGCCGATGAAATTTAAAATTCATTTTCACAGAGTGCATTCCGCACGGTCCAGTGCTGGCAATGCAATAAAAAATTATAATTTTTTGCGGTCCTGGTAAGAAATTTGCTGGTCCAAGTAAGAAATTAGCTTTTGTGTTTCTCACAAAATTGACCAAATGCGATGAATGTAAACTCATTTTCACTAGTGGTTCATCAGCACGTTTCAATATGGCAATGCAATAAAAAAATTATAATTTTTTGCGGTCCTAGTAAGAAATTTGCTGGTCCAAGTGAGAAAATTAGCGTTACGTGTTTCTCACATATTTGAAGATTGTGACCAAACGCGATGCAATTTAAACTTCATTTTCACAGAGTGCATTCAGCACGTTTCAAGGCCGGCAATGCAATAAAAAAAATTATAATTTTTTGCGGTCCTAGTAAGAAATTTGCTGGTCCAGGTGTGAAAATTATCTTTATGTGTTTCTCACAAAAATGACCAAACGCGAAGATATTTTAACTTAATTTTCACAGTGTGCATCCAGCACGTTACAATGCTGGCAATGCAATAAAAAAAATTATAATTTTTTGCGGTCCTAGTAAGAAATTTGCTGGTCCAAGTGAGAAAATTAGCTTTATGTGTTTCTCAAGAAATTGACCAAACGCGATGAAATTTAAACTTCATTTTCACAGAGTGCATCCAGCACGGTCCAATGCTGGCAATGCAATAAAAAAATTTAACATTTTTTTTGGTCCTAGTAAGAAATTTGCTGGTCCAAGTGAGAAAATTAGCGTTATGTGTTTCTCACATATTTGAAGATTGTGACCAAACGCGATGCAATTTAAAATTCATTTTCACAGAGTGCATCCAGCACGTTCCAATGCTGGCAAAGCAATAAAAAATATTATAATTTTTTGCGGTCCTGGTAAGAAATTTGCTGGTCCAAGTGAGAAAATTAGGTTTATGTGTTTCTCAAGAAATTGACCAAACGCGATGAAATTTAAACTTCATTTTCACAGAGTGCATCCAGCACGTTACAATGCTGGCAATGCAATAAAAAAAATTATAATTTTTTGCGGTCCTAGTAAGAAATTTGCTGGTCCAAGTGTGAAAATTAGCTTTATTTGTTTCTCACAAAAATGACCAAACGCGAAGATATTTTAACTTAATTTTCACAGTGTGCATCCAGCACGTTATAATGCTGGCAATGCAATAAAAAGAATTATAATTTTTTGCGGTCCTAGTAAGAAATTTGCTGGTCCAAGTGAGAAAATTAGCTTTATGTGTTTCTCACAAAATTGACCAAACGCGATGATATTTAAACTTCATTTTCACAGAGTGCATCCAACATGGTCCAATGCTGGCAATGCAATAAAAAAATTTAACATTTTTTGCGGTCCTAGTAAGAAATTTGCTGGTCCAATTGAGAAAATTAGCGTTATGTGTTACGCAAATATTTGCAGATTGTGACCAAACGCGATACAATTTAAACTTCATTTTCACAGAGTGCATCCAGCACATTCCAATGCTGGCAAAGCAATAAAAAATATTATAATTTTTTGCGGTCCTGGTAAGAAATTTGCTGGTCCAAGTGAGAAAATTAGGTTTATGTGTTTCTCAAGAAATTGACCAAACGCGATGAAATTTAAACTTCATTTTCACAGAGTGCATCCAGCACGTTACAATGCTGGCAATGCAATAAAAAAAAATATAATTTTTTGCGGTCCTAGTAAGAAATTTGCTGGTCCAAGTGAGAAAATTAGCGTTATGTGTTACGCAAATATTTGCAAATTGTGACCGAACGCGATGCAATTTAAACTTCATTTTCACAGAGTGCATCCAGCACGTTCCAATGCTGGCAAAGCAATAAAAAAATTATAATTTTTTGCGGTCCTGGTAAGAAATTTGCTGGTCCAAGTGAGAAAATTAGCTTTATGTGTTTCTCAAGAAATTGACCAAACGCGATGAAATTTAAACTTCATTTTCACAGAGTGCATCCAGCACGGTACAATGCTGGCAATGCAATTAAAAAAATTATAATTTTTTGCGGTCCTAGTAAGAAATTTGCTGGTCCAAGTGAGAAAGTTAGCTTTATGTGTTTCTCACAAAATTGACCAAACGCGATGAAATTTAAACTTCATTTTCACAGAGTGCATCCAGCACGGTCCAATGCTGGCAATGCCATAAAAAAATTTAACATTTTTTGCGGTCCTAGTAAGAAAATTGCTGGTCCAAGTGAAAAAATTAGTTTTATGTGTTTCTCACTTATTTGAAGATTTTAACCAAACGCGATGCAATTCAAACTTCATTTTTACAGAGTTTATCCAGCACCGTCCAATGCTGGCAATTCAATAAAAAAATTAAACATTTTTTGCGGTCCTAGTAAGAAATTCGCTGGTCCAAGTGTGAAAATTAGCTTTATGTGTTTCTCACAAAAATGACCAAACGCGATGAAATGTAAACTTCATTTTCATAGTGTCCATCCAGCACGTTTCAATGCTGGCAATGCAATAAAAAATTATAATTTTTTGCTGTCCTAGTAAGAAATTTGCTGGTCCAAGTGAGAAAATTAGCGTTATGTGTTTCTCACATATTTGAAGATTGTGACCAAACGCGATGCAATTTAAACTTCATTTTCACAGAGTGCATCCAGCACGTTCCAATGCTGGCAAAGCAATAAAAAATATTATAATTTTTTGCGGTCCTGGTAAGAAATTTGCTGGTCCAAGTGAGAAAATTAGCTTTATGTGTTTCTCACAAAATTGACCAAACGCGATGATATTTAAACTTCATTTTCACAGAGTGCATCCAACACGGTCCAATGCTGGCAATGCCATAAAAAAATTTAACATTTTTTGCGGTCCTAGTAAGAAATTTGCTGGTCCAATTGAGAAAGTTAGCTTTATGTGTTTCTCACAAAATTGACCAAACGCGATGAAATGTAAACTTCATTTTCATAGTGTTCATCCAGCACGTTTCAAGGCTGGCAATGCAATAAAAAAATTATAATTTTTTGCGGTCCTAGTAAGAAATTTGCTGGTCCAAGTGAGAAAATTAGCGTTATGTGTTACGCACATATTTGCAGATTGTGACCAAACGCGATGCAATTTAAACTTCATTTTCACAGAGTGCATCCAGCACGTTCCAATGCTGGCAAAGCAATAAAAAATATTATAATTTTTTGCGGTCCTGGTAAGAAATTTGCTGGTCCAAGTGAGAAAATTAGCTTTATGTGTTTCTCACAAAATTGACCAAACGCGATGAAATTTAAACTTCATTTTCACAGAGTGCATCCAGCACGTTACAATGATGGCAATGCAATAAAAAAAATTATAATTTTTTGCGGTCGTAGTAAGAAATTTGCTGGTCCAAGTGAGAAAATTAGCTTTATGTGTTTCTCACAAAATTGACCAAACGCGATAAAATTTAAACTTTATTTTCACAGAGTGCATCCAGCACGGTCCAATGCTGGCAATGCAATAAAAAAATTTAACATTTTTTGCGGTCCTAGTAAGAAATTTGCTGGTCCAAGTGAGAAAATTAGCGTTATGTGTTTCTCACATATTTGAAGATTGTGACCAAACGCGATGCAATTTAAAATTCATTTTCACAGAGTGCATCCAGCACGGTCCAGTGCTGGCAATGCAATAAAAAAATTATAATTTTTTGCGGTCCTGGTAAGAAATTTGCTGGTCCAATTTAGAAAATTAGCTTTATGTGTTTCTCACAAAATTGACCAAACGCGATGAATTGTAAACTTCATTTTCATAGTGTTCATCCAGCACGTTTCAATGCTGGCAATGCAATAAAAAAATTATAATTTTTTGCGGTCCTAATAAGAAATTTGCTGGTCCAAGTGAGAAAATTAGCGTTATGTGTTACTCACATATTTGCAGATTGTGACCAAACGCGATGCAATTTAAACTTCATTTTCACAGAGTGCATCCAGCACGTTCCAATGCCGGCAATGCAATAAAAAAAATTATAATTTTTGCGGGCCTAGTAAGAAATTTGCTGTTCCAAAAGAGAAAATTACGTTATGTGTTTCTCACATATTTGAAGATTGTGACCAAACGCGATGCAATTTAAAGTTTATTTTGAAAGAGTGCATCCAGCACGTTCCATTGCTGGCAAGGCAATAAAAAAAAATATAATTTTTTGCGGTCCTAGTAAGAAATTTGCTGGTCCAAGTGAGAAAATAAGTGTTATGTGTTTCTCACATATTTGAAGATTGTGACCAAACGCGATGCAATTTAAAGTTTATTTTGAAAGAGTGCATCCAACACGTTCCATTGCTGGCAAAGCAATAAAAAATTTTTTTTTTTTGGCGGTCCTAGTAAGAAATTTGCTGGTCCAAGTGAGAAAGTTAGCTTTATGTGTTTCTCACAAAATTGACCAAACGCTATGAAATGTAAACTTCATTTTCATAGTGTTCATCCAGCACGTTTCAATGCTGGCAATGCAATAAAAAAATTATAATTTTTTGCGGTCCTAGTAAGAAATTTGCTGGTCCAAGTGAGAAAATTAGCGTTATGTGTTTCTCACATATTTGAAGATTGTGACCAAACGCGATGCAATTTAAAGTATATTTTCACAGAATGCATCCAGCACGTTCCAATGCCGGCAATGCAATAAAAAAAATTATAATTTTTTGCGGTCCTAGTAAGAAATTTGCTGGTCCAAGTGAGAAAATTAGCTTTATGTGTTTCTCACAAAATTGACCAAACGCGATGAAATTTAAACTTCATTTTCACAGAGTGCATCCAGCACGTTACAATGCTGGCAATGCAATAAAAAAAATTATAATTTTTTGCGGTCCTAGTAAGAAATTTGCTGGTCCAAGTGAGAAAATTAGTGTTATGTTTTTCTCACATATTTGAAGATTTTGACCAAACGCGATGCAATTCAAACTTCATTTTTACAGAGTTTATCCAGCACCGTCCAATGCTGGCAATTCAATAAAAAAATTAAACATTTTTTGCGGTCCTAGTAAGAAATTTGCTAGTCCAAGTGAGAAAATTAGCGTTATGTGTTTCTCACATATTTGAAGATTGTGACCAAACGCGATGCAATTTAAACTTCATTTTCACAGAGTGCATCCAACACGGTCCAATGCTGGCAATGCCATAAAAAATTTAACATTTTTTGCGGTCCTAGTAAGAAATTTGCTGGTCCAATTGAGAAAGTTAGCTTTATGTGTTTCTCACAAAATTGACCAAACGCGATGAAATGTAAACTTCATTTTCATAGTGTTCATCCAGCACGTTTCAATGCTGGCAATGCAATAAAAAAATTATAATTTTTTGCGGTCCTAGTAAGAAATTTGCTGGTCCAAGTGAGAAAATTAGCGTTATGTGTTTCTCACATATTTGAAGAGTGTGACCAAACGCGATGCAATTTAAACTTCATTTTCACATTTCATCCAGCACGGTCCAGTGCTGGCAATGCAATAAAAAAATTATAATTTTTTGCGGTCCTGGTAAGAAATTTGCTGGTCCAAGTAAGAAAATTAGCTTTATGTGTTTCTCACAAAATTGACCAAACGCGATGAATTGTAAACTTCATTTTCATAGTGTTCATCCAGCACGTTTCAATGCTGGCAATGCAATAAAAAATTTAACATTTTTTGCGGTCCTAGTAAGAAATTTGCTGGTCCAATTGAGAAAGTTAGCTTTATGTGTTTCTCACAAAATTGACCAAACGCGATTAAATGTAAACTTCATTTTCATAGTGTCCATCCAGCACGTTTCAATGCTGGCAATGCAATAAAAAATTATAATTTTTTGCTGTCCTAGTAAGAAATTTGCTGGTCCAAGTGAGAAAATTAGCGTTATGTGTTTCTCACATATTTGAAGATTGTGACCAAACGCGATGCAATTTAAACTTCATTTTCACATTTCATCCAGCACGGTCCAGTGCTGGCAATGCAATAAAAAAATTATAATTTTTTGCGGTCCTGGTAAGAAATTTGCTGGTCCAAGTAAGAAAATTAGCTTTATGTGTTTCTCACAAAATTGACCAAACGCGATGAATTGTAAACTTCATTTTCATAGTGTTCATCCAGCACGTTTCAATGCTGGCAATGCAATAAAAAATTTAACATTTTTTGCGGTCCTAGTAAGAAATTTGCTGGTCCAATTGAGAAAGTTAGCTTTATGTGTTTCTCACAAAATTGACCAAACGCGATGAAATGTAAACTTCATTTTCATAGTGTTCATCCAGCACGTTTCAATGCTGGCAATGCAATAAAAAATTATAATTTTTTGCTGTCCTAGTAAGAAATTTGCTGGTCCAAGTGAGAAAATTAGCGTTATGTGTTTCTCACATATTTGAAGAGTGTGACCAAACGCGATGCAATTTAAACTTCATTTTCACATTTCATCCAGCACGGTCCAGTGCTGGCAATGCAATAAAAAAATTATAATTTTTTGCGGTCCTGGTAAGAAATTTGCTGGTCCAAGTAAGAAAATTAGCTTTATGTGTTTCTCACAAAATTGACCAAACGCGATGAATTGTAAACTTCATTTTCATAGTGTTCATCCAGCACGTTTCAATGCTGGCAATGCAATAAAAAAATTATAATTTTTTGCGGTCCTAATAAGAAATTTGCTGGTCCAAGTGAGAAAATTAGCGTTATGTGTTACTCACATATTTGCAGATTGTGACCAAACGCGATGCAATTTAAACTTCATTTTCAGAGAGTGCATCCAGCACGTTCCAATGCCGGCAATGCAATAAAAAAAATTATAATTTTTTGCGGTCCTAGTAAGAAATTTGCTGGTCCAATTGAGAAAATTACGTTATGTGTTTCTCACATATTTGAAGATTGTGACCAAACGCGATGCAATTTAAAGTTTATTTTGAAAGAGTGCATCCAGCACGTTCCATTGCTGGCAAGGCAATAAAAAAAAATATAATTTTTTGCCGTCCTAGTAAGAAATTTGCTGGTCCAAGTGAGAAAATAAGTGTTATGTGTTTCTCACATATTTGAAGATTGTGACCAAACGCGATGCAATTTAAAGTTTATTTTGAAAGAGTGCATCCAACACGTTCCATTGCTGGCAAAGCAATAAAAAAAATTATAATTTTTTGCGGTCCTAGTAAGAAATTTGCTGGTCCAAGTGAGAAAGTTAGCTTTATGTGTTTCTCACAAAATTGACCAAACGCGATGAAATTTAAACTTCATTTTCACAGAGTGCATCCAACACGGTCCAATGCTGGCAATGCCATAAAAAAATTAAACATTTTTTGCGGTCCTAGTAAGAAATTTGCTGGTCCAATTGAGAAAGTTAGCTTTATGTGTTTCTCACAAAATTGACCAAACGCGATGAAATGTAAACTTCTTTTCAATAAGTGTCATCCAGCACGTTTCCATTGCTGCAATGCAATAAAAAAATTATAATTTTTTGGCGTCCTATAAGAAATTTGCTGTCCCAGGAGAAAATTAGCGTTAATGTTTTCTCACATATTTGAGATGTGGAACCAACGCGATGAATTTACTTCATTTTCACAGAGTGCATCCAGCACGTCCAGTGCTGCAAAGCAATAAACATAATAATGTTTTGCGGTCGCTGTAAGAAATTTCCCTGTCCAAGTAAGACAACTTAAGCTTTATGTGTTTCTCACAAAATTGACCAAACGCGATGAATTGTAAACTTCATTTTCATAGTGTTCATCCAGCACGTTTCAATGCTGGCAATGCAATAAAAAAATTATAATTTTTTGCGGTCCTAATAAGAAATTTGCTGGTCCAAGTGAGAAAATTAGCGTTATGTGTTACTCACATATTTGCAGATTGTGACCAAACGCGATGCAATTTAAACTTCATTTTTACAGTGTGCATCCAGCACGTTCCAATGCCGGCAATGCAATAAAAAAATTAAAATTTTTTGCGGTTCTAGTAAGAAATTTGCTGGTCCAATTGAGAAAATTACGTTATGTGTTTCTCACATATTTGAAGATTGTGACCAAACGCGATGCAATTTAAAGTTTATTTTGAAAGAGTGCATCCAGCCCGTTCCGTTGCTGGCAAGGCAATAAAAAAAAATATAATTTTTTGCGGTCCTAATAAGAAATTTGCTGGTCCAAGTGAGAAAATAAGTGTTATGTGTTTCTCACATATTTGAAGATTGTGACCAAACGCGATGCAATTTAAAGTTTATTTTGAAAGAGTGCATCCAACACGTTCCATTGCTGGCAAAGCAATAAAAAAAATTATAATTTTTTGCGGTCCTAGTAAGAAATTTGCTGGTCCAAGTGAGAAAGTTAGCTTTATGTGTTTCTCACAAAATTGACCAAACGCTATGAAATGTAAACTTCATTTTCATAGTGTTCATCCATCACGTTTCAATGCTGGCAATGCAATTAAAAAAAATTATAATTTTTTGCGGTCCTAGTAAGAAATTTGCTGGTCCAAGTGAGAAAATTAGCGTTATGTGTTACTCACATATTTGCAGATTGTGACCAAACGCGATGCAATTTAAAGTATATTTTCACAGAATGCATCCAGCACGTTGCAATGCCGGCAATGCAATAAAAAAAATTATAATTTTTTGCGGTCCTAGTAAGAAATTTGCTGGTCCAAGTGAGAAAATTAGCTTTATGTGTTTCTCACAAAATTGACCAAACGCGATGAAATTTAAACTTCATTTTCACAAAGTGCATCCAGCACGGTCCAATGCTGGCAATGCCATAAAAAAATTTAACATTTTTTGCGGTCCTAGTAAGAAAATTGCTGGTCCAAGTGAGAAAATTAGTGTTATGTTTTTCTCACATATTTGAAGATTTTGACCAAACGCGATGCAATTCAAACTTCATTTTTACAGAGTTTATCCAGCACCGTCCAATGCTGGCAATTCAATAAAAAAATTAAACATTTTTTGCGGTCCTAGTAAGAAATTTGCTGGTCCAAGTGAGAAAATTAGCTTTATGTGTTTATCACAAAATTGACCAAACACGATAAAATTCAAACTTCATTTTCACAGAGTGCATCCAACACGGTCCAATGCTGGCAATGCAATAAAAAAAATTAACATTTTTTGCGGTCCTAGTAAGAAATTTGCTGGTCCAAGTGAGAAAATTAGCGTTATGTGTTTCTCACACAATTGAACCAAACGCGATGAAATGGTCACTTCATTTTCATAGTGTTTCATCCAGCACTTTGCAATGCTGGCCAATGCAATAAAAAATTATAATTTTTTGCGGTCCTAGTAAGAAATGCTGGTCCAAGTGAAGAATTAGCGTTAGTGTTTCTCACCTATTTGATAAGAGTGTGACCAACCGCGATCTGATTTAAACTTCATTTTCACATTTCATCCAGCACGGGTCCATGCTGGCAATGCAATAAAAAAATTAAATTTTTTTTGCGTCCTGGTAAGAAAATTTGCCTGGTCCAATTAGAAAATTAGCTTATGTGTTTCTCACAAAATTGACACAAACCGCGATGAATTGTAAACTGCATTTTTCATAGTTTTTTCATCCAGCAACGTTTCAATGCGGGCATGCAATAAAAAATTTAACATTTTTTGCGGTCCTAGTAAGAAATTGCTGGTCAATTGAGAAATTTAGCTTTATGTGTTTCTCACAAAATTGACCAAACGCGATGAAATGTAAACTTCATTTTCATAGTGTTCATCCAGCACGTTTCAATGCTGGCAATGCAATAAAAAAATTATAATTTTTTGCGGTCCTAGTAAGAAATTTGCTGGTCCAAGTGAGAAAATTAGCGTTATGTGTTTCTCACATATTTGAAGAGTGTGACCAAACGCGATGCAATTTAAACTTCATTTTCACATTTCATCCAGCACGGTCCAGTGCTGGCAATGCAATAAAAAAATTATAATTTTTTGCGGTCCTGGTAAGAAATTTGCTGGTCCAAGTAAGAAAATTAGCTTTATGTGTTTCTCACAAAATTGACCAAACGCGATGAATTGTAAACTTCATTTTCATAGTGTTCATCCAACACGGTCCAATGCTGGCAATGCAATAAAAAAATTATAATTTTTTGCGGTCCTAGTAAGAAATTTGCTGGTCCAATTGAGAAAGTTAGCTTTATGTGTTTCTCACAAAATTGACCAAACGCGATGAAATGTAAACTTCATTTTCATAGTGTTCATCCAGCACGTTTCAATGCTGGCAATGCAATAAAAAAATTATAATTTTTTGCGGTCCTAGTACGAAATTTGCTGTTCCAAGTGAGAAAATTAGCGTTATGTGTTTCTCACATATTTGAAGAGTGTGACCAAACGCGATGCAATTTAAACTTCATTTTCACATTTCATCCAGCACGGTCCAGTGCTGGCAATGCAATAAAAAAATTATAATTTTTTGCGGTCCTGGTAAGAAATTTGCTGGTCCAAGTAAGAAAATTAGCTTTATGTGTTTCTCACAAAATTGACCAAACGCGATGAATTGTAAACTTCATTTTCATAGTGTTCATCCAGCACGTTTCAATGCTGGCAATGCAATAAAAAAATATAATTTTTTGCGGTCCTAATAAGAAATTTGCTGGTCCAAGTGAGAAAATTAGCGTTATGTGTTACTCACATATTTGCAGATTGTGACCAAACGCGATGCAATTTAAACTTCATTTTTACAGTGTGCATCCAGCACGTTCCAATGCCGGCAATGCAATAAAAAAAATTAAAATTTTTTGCGGTTCTAGTAAGAAATTTGCTGGTCCAATTGAGAAAATTACGTTATGTGTTTCTCACATATTTGAAGATTGTGACCAAACGCGATGCAATTTAAAGTTTATTTTGAAAAAGTGCATCCAGCACGTTCCATTGCTGGCAAGGCAATAAAAAAAAATATAATTTTTTGCCGTCCTAGTAAGAAATTTGCTGGTCCAAGTGAGAAAATAAGTGTTATGTGTTTCTCACATATTTGAAGATTGTGATCAAACGCGATGCAATTTAAAGTTTATTTTGAAAGAGTGCATCCAACACGTTCCATTGCTGGCAAAGCAATAAAAAAAATTATAATTTTTTGCGGTCCTAGTAAGAAATTTGCTGGTCCAAGTGAGAAGTTGCTTTTGTGTTTCTCACAAAATTGACCAAACGCGATGAATTTCAACATTCATTTTCCACAGAGTGGCAATCCAACACTAGTCCAAATCTGGCAATGCCATAAAAACTTAAACATTTTTTGCGGGTCCCTAGTAAGACATTTTCTGGTCCCCATTGAGAAGTGTAGCTTATATGTGTTTCTCACAAAATTGACCAAACGCGATGAAGATTAACTCATTTTCATAGTGTTCATCCAGCACGTTTCATTGCTGGCAATGCAATAAAAAAATTATAATTTTTTGCGGTCCTAGTAAGAAATTTGCTGGTCCAAGTGAGAAAATTAGCGTTATGTGTTTCTCACATATTTGAAGATTGTGACCAAACGCGATGCAATTTAAACTTCTTTTTCACAGAGTGCTACCAGCACTGTCCAAAGCTGGCAATGCAATAAAAAAAATTAACATTTTTTTTTTGGCGGGCCGTAGAAATTTCCTGGTCCCAGTAAAGAACGAGCTTTATTGGGTTCTCACAAATTGACCAAACGCGATGATTTCAACTAAACCTTCATTTTCATAGTGTTCATCCATCCCGTTTTCAATGCGCAATGCAATAAAAAATATAATTTTTTGCGGTCCTAGTAAGAAATTTGCTGGTCCAAGTGAGAAAATTAGCGTTATGTGTTACTCACATATTTGCAGATTGTGACCAAACGCGATGCAATTTAAACTTCATTTTTACAGTGTGCATCCAGCACGTTCCAATGCCGGCAATGCAATAAAAAAAATTAAAATTTTTTGCGGTTCTAGTAAGAAATTTGCTGGTCCAATTGAGAAAATTACGTTATGTGTTTCTCACATATTTGAAGATTGTGACCAAACGCGATGCAATTTAAAGTTTATTTTGAAAGAGTGCATCCAGCACGTTCCGTTGCTGGCAAGGCAATAAAAAAAAATATAATTTTTTGCGGTCCTAGTAAGAAATTTGCTGGTCCAAGTGAGAAAATAAGTGTTATGTGTTTCTCACATATTTGAAGATTGTGACCAAACGCGATGCAATTTAAAGTTTATTTTGAAAGAGTGCATCCAACACGTTCCATTGCTGGCAAAGCAATAAAAAATTTTTTTTTTTTGGCGGTCCTAGTAAGAAATTTGCTGGTCCAAGTGAGAAAGTTAGCTTTATGTGTTTCTCACAAAATTGACCAAACGCTATGAAATGTAAACTTCATTTTCATAGTGTTCATCCATCACGTTTCAATGCTGGCAATGCAATTAAAAAAAATTATAATTTTTTGCGGTCCTAGTAAGAAATTTGCTGGTCCAAGTGAGAAAATTAGCGTTATGTGTTACTCACATATTTGCAGATTGTGACCAAACGCGATGCAATTTAAAGTATATTTTCACAGAATGCATCCAGCAGGTTCCAATGCCGGCAATGCAATAAAAAAAATTATAATTTTTTGCGGTCCTAGTAAGAAATTTGCTGGTCCAAGTGAGAAAATTAGCTTTATGTGTTTCTCACAAAATTGACCAAACGCGATGAAATTTAAACTTCATTTTCACAGTGTGCATCCAGCACGTTACAATGCTGGCAATGCAATAAAAAATTTATAATTTTTGCGGTCCTAGTCAGAAATTTGGTGGTCCATGTGAGAAAATTAGCTTTATGTGTTTCTCACACAATTGA